>PITA01001114.1:0-40202 GCA_004023965.1 Spilogale gracilis
AAAGACGTTGGATCTCTTGCATGGCACTCTTTTGCGGATCTTCACATGAGAGATTTGTGGAAAGTAAGAAGATAGTCAGGGAGATCAGAAAGGCCTATAGCAATGGGCCTCCCCTTGCATTATGAATACCCATCATTCTCTGCCACCTGTCGGTTGACGTCAAGGGACCATGCATTTAGAAGGGGAAGTGGTAGATGGTGCCGTGGCTTCGTGCCCAGGCAACATCAGGACAGAAGCAACTTGCACAAATTCGCCCTTGTATGAAGTGCCAGCCTGAATTATTATGAAACCTGATGCTCGTGACGGTTTCACTCTGCTAAAATGATTCTACTATTTGCTTGTTGTTCAGGAAATAGAACGTGTTGTTTTGAGACATCCCAGTCCTCTGAAATAATGGTTAATAAACTGATTTCAAGTATAGGTCTCTTGTGTCTGCTTCTTAATAGAGAACCTGGACTCTTTGGAATGAGTTCCCATAATCTTATGGGAAGATTGCAGAAGCCTGTTGTCCTTGACACCAAGAGTGGCAGATGCTTTTGAGCCTCTGCTGGGGGCGGGGGGGGGGGACGCTAGCCAAGCATTCTCCGTGATTTTGCTCATAGCAACTGTAGGAGGCAAGTCTCTTGTTTTCTGATTTCTAGATGTGGAAACTGAGGCCGGGAGTGGGGAGGCCTCATTCCCAAGGCTGTGAAGCCTTGGTCATTGCAGCAAGGACATGAGCTGGTGTTTGAGCCAGCATCAGTGGGATGCCAGAGAAGGTGATCCTAATTGTCGTGACTTGTCACAGGGACCGCATGTTATGCAGATGAAGCAAATGGTGACTGGTGTATCTCGAGACTTCTGAATTTTTCTCCTTCAATCCCAGGTGTAGCTTTGCGTATTGGTATTCGCCTGGTCTGACCACATGGAAAATGCCTGTGCTCTGTGTAGCCCAGTGTCTTCCAGCCCGGGGCATTGTGGCACTCGGAAACATGGGGGCTTCTGTCCTGTTGTCACTGAGACTGAAGCCGGACACATTTAGGGGTGAGGGCCTGGGCACTGAACACCTGCCCAGGAATGGTAAAGATCTCTCCTCTCTGGATGCCACAAGTGCCCTTTACCTCGGGCTGGGTACTCGGCTGAGGCCCCCTGGGTTAGTGAGGCAGTTTTTTATATAAATAGGATCAAGCCAGGAAGGGTTGGGTTGGTGGCAGGATGGTGGACATGTCTCTGGAGAAAAGCAGCAGGGGAACAGGGCGATGAGGAGAGGGCACACCCAGAGGACAGAAACACGGGGACCGTGACCAGGCTGGTCCCATTTGAGGGGGACTTCGGCATCTTCAGCCGGATCCTCTTAGTTCCCCCTCCCCCCTCTCCCCCTGCTCCTGGCCTTCTCCTGCCCAGACTGCCTTGAGCCCAGCTTCACGTCTGTGGTCAGTGCTGGGCTTCTGGTTTTAACAGGATGGGTCCACTGGTCATGGGTGGGCTGACTTTCCTTGTTCTAGAAATGCTGGTTTTCCCCCCATTTCTGCCCTCGGCTCCATCATGCCTCTCTGGTCCCTGTCTTTTAATCAGCAGACTGTGGGTCAGCAGGATGGCTGAGGGGACCCCAATCCTTGAGGTGGGGCGTCTGGGAGAGGCTCTCGTGAAATGACTGCCTGTACCACCTTCTGGACTGAGGGTCTGATTCGAGTATTTGTTTTAAAAAAAAAAAAAAAGAAAGAAATCAGCTTTATTGAGATATAATTCACACCCCGTAGGATTTACCCATTTACTGCACAGCTCAGGGGTATTTAGTATATTCACAGAGTTGTGCAGTCATCACCAGGGTCCATTTTGGAACATTTTTATCACCTCAAATGGATGCCTCAGGCCCGTGAGCAGTTACTCCCCGGCCTCCCTGGCCTCCCCCGCCCAGACCTTGGCAGCCACTGATCTGCTGTCTGGCCCTGAATTTGCTTCTTCTGAACATGGGCTACATAGGGAGTCCTAGGACACGTGCCCTTCTCTGTCTGACCTCTTTAACTTGCTTTCCAGGTTTACCCATGCTGTCGCGCGTCTCAGTACCGCACTTCCCCTCGTTCCGAAGGCTATTCTGTTGTATACCGTGGCTGTATGCCCCGTGACCTTTTTCCGTTCCTCTGCGGACGGACGGGTGGGTTGCTTCCACTTTCAGACTAACAGAAATAACGCTGCTATGAGCATTCATGCATGACCATTTGCGTGGACACAATTTCATTTCACTCGCATATGTGCCTAGGAATTACCCTGCAGGGAGCGGTCAGGCTGTTTTCCAAAGCAGGTGCATCATTTCCCATTCCCTCTGGCAGAGGATGGATTAACTCCCCTCCTCTTAATGGCAGCGTATCTGGCTGGCTCTCAAGAGATGAAGATAGCATTAACAAATTATTTGAAAACATGCAGAGTGATGAAACTAGTGTGGATTGATTCATCCTAACGCACATCTTGAGACAGTGTCCACTGCTCTGCTTTCGATGCAGCTTTTCTGGGTTTTCAGATGTCCACCAGGTGGGAGGCTGTCCCTTGGTGCATTTCCATCATCGGGCTCTCATTTCATTGCCATCTGCTCCTGTCACGTGCGGGTGGTCGGGAAGTTTGTGGTTTCGGCCTTCTCCGTGATCTTTGCCCCGGGAAGGAGGTGGAGACAGAGGAGCCGGAGGACTGCCGCCTGAGGGCACGCAGGTGTGAGAGTGTGAGCAGAAGTAGGAGAGGGGGTGAGGCTTTAGCGTCCGGTCTGCATCCTGGGGGAGGCACCGCTGTCTGGTGGGAAGAGTGACCATTTGGAGGTGACAGAGACACTGTGGGACCCCTTTGTCTTTATACTGTGTTTTGACTCTGTAACATTCTAAAGTAGAGATTTGAAGAGATGCAAGCTTATTGTAAGGATGCCGATCATCAGAAAGGATGGCTCTCCAAACTCCCCTTTTGGGAAAGCTAAGGGGAGGAGGATGATATTGACAAAAACATGGCCATGTTTGTCCTCATGACCTTGGCTCTCAAGATTGAGATTTCAACCGGATTCCCGTAAGTTTCTAAACCTCAGGGCTCTGGCTTTTGGATAATCAGGCCAGATTTCCCATAGAAGATGTGCAGGAATTTTATATCCTTCGAGTTCATAGATATTTGTAAAGAAACAATTCCTTGTTGTCATTTTTTTGAGGGAAAACAAGCAGTATTCTTTTTAGCTCCCTTAGGTTGCCCATGGTCTCTTTATTATCTCAGTACATGGTATTTTTTCATTAAATACTTTTTTTAAAAAAAAAATGAGATCTTTGCCCCATTCAGTTAGTGATCTGTTATTTTTTTCCAGTATATTCTCTTTCAGGCCTTCTGCCTTTTTTTTATCCTTCCAGTATCTCCAGTAGAGTTTTCTGCCATTTCTAGAGATTTCCTTGGGGGGGGAGGGGGGGACTTGGCATTGGGCTTTGAAAGCTTAATTCATATTCTGATCTGTTGTGCTTTGTCGCTGGCCTTTCCTTTTATCTGAGTCGTGTGTTTTCTCCTAGTTCTTGTACCACAAGTTTGAGTCAAATGGATCTCTTGTACCTTTGCAGATAGTCAGCCACACTTACTTCTGGCTTCAATCTGGACTCATTCCAATTCTGTTTGTTCACTGGATTAAATAAATACTTTGAGTTTGTATCTTTTCTTGCTTGACACTTGGAAATGAGTGGTATGCAAAAAATGTGGTGCTTACAGCTGAGATTCGTAAAACTATTTTGACTCTCTTTTTCGACTCTGAGATGTACACATACTTGGCTCAAATATGCCTTTCTCATTTCACTTAAGAGCAGCCAAGGAATTACTGTCATTCAGTACTGTTCCAAAGCAGCCAGTAAATGCAAAATGTTGATTTACAACTCAGCCTTTGGAGTTGGGTTGTAGATGACCAATGCAGGGTGCTAATGATGTGATCTCAGCAGCATGAAAGGGCAGCTGGTGTGCATCCCTTTAGTAGACAATTTGTAAGCAGCTCCTGGTGCCAGACATTTGACGAGGCAATGAGGACTCAGAGGGTTTCCATGAGAGACAACCCAAGTCCTCGTGGATTAGTCCAGTATGAAGATAGCAGCATGCCCCCGACTGCAGTGGCATCGTGATTTGGGCTTGCCCTCCCTCCCACCAACCCACATGCAGCCCCACATCTTCATCATGGTGCCCCAGGAAATCAGTACTTGTACACCAGCGCTGAAAATTCTGCCAGCCTTGGTGCCTCGGCAGGAATGAGACAGGTGATTACAGCCTGGTGCAGTGACCGGCAGGAGAGGTTCTGTCCAAGGTGCTGTGGGAAAGAAGGGCACTCTGGCCAGGCTGGCGTGGTGCGGGAGGCTTGGAAGAGGGGTGACCCAGAGAAATGCAGGATGGACCCCAGGACTGTTCACTGAGTGTGGAACCCAGTGAGGTGAGGGGACAGGAAACTCTAGGTCGGTCTGATGCGGCTGGAGTCAGCGTGATGGGAGAAGTAGCCAGGGCCCCTCGGGAAAGGCATTACAGGGAAACCCCAGTAAGATTATTCTTTATCCTGGAAGTGACGGGGAACAAACAGAATTCCAGTCAGTGCATGGTCTGGTCTGATCATGTCACTGGCTTACCAGTAACATAGCCAACAGGGAAATCTGAGTTGCTTGATCCCTACCAAGAGCTGTGCTAAATCCTTTCAGTGCCTTACCTTACTCTGATCTCACTACCACTCTGAGGCGGAGGTGTGTCATCATCCTTATTTTATAGATGATGAAGCTGAGGGCTAGCGTGTGGAGTGATCAGAGTACGTTAAGATTGGCCATTGGGAAGCAGAGTGGGTTCAAATCCATCAAAGTCTATGCTATTCAGACTTGAGCTGTGTCCCCTAAAAGATCTTAGTTGATCTCAGTTTGGGAAACACCAGCCCAAGCAACCAGAATTTCATCTCTGAAAATTTCTTTCAATTCAAACTTATTAGTGCCAAGAAAATTTGTCTTTAGAACTAGTGGGGAAAATTTTTTTTAATCATTAAAATTAAAACTCAACATTAAAAAATGTACCTTGGACTCCAGTTTGAGAATGATTAGATTCATGCCATGGGACACTGGGGGTGGAGGAATTTGGAAGAAGTTGTGGGGGGTCTAGGATGAAAAATGTAGGTTTGGGGGGAGGAAGAGGGGAGCAGATGGATTCTAGGCCATGGTGCTCATCTAATCTAGGACTTGGAAAGAAGACATCGTGGCCAGCAATGGGCAGGGATTTGAGACTGACACGAGTTTTGAGCTTGGGGGCTGGTGATGGTGTCTTTCCTGAGAAAGGGCTAAGGGGATAGGCACAGGGTAAGACATGGAGATGTGTTTTTGATTTTTGAATGTGGATATGTGTGCATAAAGATACTTTCAAAACATCAAGATAGTTTAGAATTACAGGAATAATGGCGATTCTATCCCAGAGTACAAGTTCATGCTGTCAAGGTCTGACTTCTGACTCAGAAGAAAGTGATCAGAAAAGAACACTTAAAATCAGAACAAGGACCCGGACGTTAGGACCAGGAGTAAGGAACCTCAGAATTGTTGAACCAGTTGTCTCACACGCATGGGGCCAGGAATTGGGGCCCCTGGGCTTTTATCCCATGCATGCGTTTTGCTTTGTGGTCCCTCTCAGCTGAAACTTACCATGCTTAATGCAAGTGGATTAGAGGAGAAGCCCTTCCTGCTTCTAATAGCGGGTAACTCTTGGGGCGGATGGGTGCGCTATGTCATTCTGTGGCCAGCCCCCCAGCCCTCCTGACTCTCAGTGGCCACGTACGCCCTTAGGACAAGTCTAAGAGGAAGTGGCCTATCTAACCGAAAATTTGCCCTGGCCTCTTGTTTTGGCTGCCCTCTCAGGAAGACTGCAGAAAGTTGATGGGGCACAGAGATGCCGAGTCCACTAGAAAGTTCCACTAAAATCTCATCAAAAGCAAAATCATACGCACCCAGTCTCCCAGGGTGCAGGGCAACACTTTCAGCTCCCGCCTGTCAGATTTAACATCTCAGTTCCGTGGCACAGGGGGTTAAAATCATCTTTACATCAGTGTTCTGCTACTTTAGCCTGCCTTGCTGAGTGTGCTAGATAAGAGACAATCGAATACAGGTAAAAGATTGATCTTTTCTATTTCAAAGACAAACTAGTTTGTGGAATTAAGGCATTTAAATTGTCATCAGGTTTTCAGGGCCCAGTGTCATAGGCTATATGGCCTTTGAGTGCAAAAAAAAAACAAAAAAAAAGTAAGGCAAAGGGCTGGAGAGAGACAGGGTATTTTTTTTTAAAAGATTTTATTTATTTGACAGAGAGAAACACAGCTAGAGAGGGAACACAAGTGGGGGAGTGAGAGAGGGAGAAGCAGGCTTCCCGCTGAGCAGGGAGCCCGATGTGGGACTCGATCCTGGGTCTCCGGGATCATGACCTGAGCCGAAGGCAGTCGCTTAGCCAACTGAGCCACCCAGGCGCCTCAAGGGTATTAGTGAGGGCTGGCGGTGTGCACCAGGCACACTGATGTATTCCCTCATTTGATCCCACGCAGGGGACGATACAGTGTTGCTCATTGTTGTGAGGATGAAGTCACTAAGGATCATAGAAGTTAGGAAGCCCCCCCAGTGGCACACAGCATGGCCAGCATTGAAGTCCTTGGGATTGTGGACAAGCACATACGTCAGAGTCAGACCTAGAGGGACCACAGTTCAGAGGTATCCTTTTGAATTTATTTATTTACCTTCTCCAGTTCCCTCATTTGCCACTTGTGTCAGACTGTGAGCCGGACCCTGGGAATACAACAATGATATAGATGGCTCACCCTTCAGAGAGCCTCGTGATCCCTGAGAGATCAGAAACATAAACAGGTAATGGCCACCTCGGGGGCTAGAACAGGAAATTCCCCGGGTATGGTGGGCACTAGCTGCGTGGCGCAGACCACGGGAGGGGACGAGCAGCTGCTCAGTGGGGAGTGACTGGGCCCTGCAGCGACACTTGGCCTCTGACCCAAAGGACCTGGGGGCTTCAGAAGCCGCTAAAGTCGGGGTGGACATTTCTCTGCCTACTCAGAAACAGACGATGGATGTCGTGTGATGCGATGATTGTTTTTCTAGGGAAACAGAGAAGAAATCTCAGTATAAAACCCAATTCAATGAGTCCAACTTTCTAGAAACTCCACAGGAAAGCAATGCCTGAATCACTTCTAGGAGTGATCACTACAAATACTGTTGTCCTCTAAATGGAGGGTTTCCTTCTGCCTTCCTGTGCACAAATAACACACCACCAAAAACGTCGGCGGTGAGGGGCGCCTGGGTGGCTCAGTCGTTAAGTGTCTGCCTTCAGCTCAGTTCCTGAGCCCAGGGTCCTGGGATAGAGCCCCACATCGGGCTCCCTGCTCAGGGTGAAACCTGCTTCTCTCTCTCCCACTCCCCCTGCTTGTGTTCCTTCCCTCGCTGTCTCTCTCTCTGTCAAATAAATTAATAAAATCTTTAAACAATCTATATTGGCAATGATACCCACAACCCATTGAGGATGGGAGGGTCCAGCAGGTCAGTCCCTGAGCAGTAAATCTTAACCACTGAGCACAAATCTTTCTGTTGACACTGCAGACTTTGCAGGCAGACTGATAGGAGTAAGAGTCTGAGAATCTAAAACACCAGGAGGCTGATCTGTGGACGGTCCATCTGCCCGTGGAGACGAGAGCGATATCACACACTGAGCGATGCTGAGGGCAGCCAACTCGCTTGCGTGGGCTCCTGCCCACCAAGCAGGAAGGTCGAGGTGATACACCAGCCCTGTGGTGGGCTTCGGAGAATCCAGTTACCTCTTAGAGCCAGCTCGCACACTCAGAAGGAATGACTAACACACACACATTAAAGAACATGCTAGTTGTTGCTACTTAAGGAAATGAGGAGGAAAAGAAGATGTTAAATTGGAATTTATATGCAACATTTAGGAAGTGTCATTTTAATGACGAATGATATCCATCTTTCTTTTAAATGTTAGACTGTGTGTAACTTTTTTATTCATGAAAGAAATTTTCAGGAAAATCTGCATGACAAAAACCACACCCGTTGCATCTTGAGCAAAGCTCTCTTGCTTACATCCCGGGTTGTTCCCGCCCCCTGAAGCCAGTCTTTTCCACCATGAATTGAGTGTCAAGAAAAAGATCACTTGAGGCAAATACTTTTTCATTACAGTTATACTAAATTATGATAAATTTATAGTGTGCACATAGTATGATCCTATGTCTAATTTTTAAAAGGCTTGCACACAGACACACACACACACACACACACACACACACACACACACACACACCAGTAACTGCCTGCACAGAAACACACCAGCAACCATACCCTTGGGCATTCAGTTCAGATGAAAACTTAGATTTGCACAAAACCGTACTCACGAGCATTCATAGCAGCCCTGTGTGGAAAAGGCAAAAGCTGGGAAAAGCGACTCCTGGAATGTTCCATCCCATTTACATTATATTCTTGAAATGACAAAATTAGAGAGACTGGAGGTCAGATTGGCGGTTTGCAGAAGTTAAGAAGGGAGCAGGACTGAGAGGGTAATGGGCCACATGCCAGATCCCAGGGCTGATGGAAAGGTTCTGTATCTCGACTCTCTGTACGTACTGGTTGTGCCATTGTGCTTGAGTTTTGCAGGATGTGATCACTGAGAAAAAGCAGGGAAAGGGTATCTGGAGTCATGCTGTAGTGCTTCTCACAAATGCAGTGGAGCTGTACTGATCTCAAAACAAAAAGTCTAGTTACCAAAAAAAGTTTAAAAATGTGTGCAAAAAGTCTGGAAGAAAATATATCAGAATTCCAAAATGGATCATGAGCTTCTGGGTGTTTTGGGCCCTCTTTATACTTTTCTGTATCTTTCCCATTTTCTCAAAGTTCAAAAACATTCTAGCCTTAAAAAAAGTCCAATCAAAGTTACTATCAGCAAACGTTATCAGGATACACATAACTGATCCGATTCATTTTAAAATTGACTATTATAGAGCTAATTTCACAAAATCCTGGAAGGTCATATTTTGTTCCCGTGACTGCTCATCGTAGCCACAGGTAGGGATGCAGAAGCCTTTGCCTCTGTCATGGGTCATACTTGCCATCATGAATTCATGAGTCAATAAACGAATGAAGACAGAAATAAAATTGAGAGAGGCACCCCCAGAAATGAAGTTGAATTCAGAGAAAACCCAAACAAGGCTAGCCAGATTTGTGCAAAGGGGTTGAAATAGAAAGTGTACATCAGTTTTTCATCAATAATATAGTCTCCAGTTGTCCTAAAAAACATAGAACTAACTGTGCACCCCTCCCTTCTGCCCATTCCCTTCATCATCCAGCTGGTCTCCAGGCTCGTGTCTAAGGATTCTGGGCTCCGCTGTCTGTGCAGAGACTGTTGATGCATTTCCTTTTGGAATGTTCCACGTTCTTCCTTGCATGATGTCCCCCTCGTGGGAATAGATACCTTTTATTCAGATTTCATTTGTGTAAACCACTCTTTTATCTACATCATTTTCTGAGTTTTTGTTATTACCATTCTAATTTTGCAAATGGGAAAAAAAAAAAATCACAGGCCAGAGCAGGTGTAGGTACCTTGCCATTTTCCCTCAGCTCTCAGAAGTATATATCAAGAAGAAATGAATCCTGCCAGATCTTCCTGCAGTATCCAAGGCCTTGTTTTGGTCATTACCTCACTCTACCTCTCCTTATACATTGTACCCGATTTGAAACCCAGGACTGTTTACTCTGTGTTTACTGAGTCTGCATAGTGGGTCAAGACTGGCTCTTGGGAGCAAGGTAGGCATGCTTCTTGCCCTCTTAGAATTTTCAAATTATGGGTTTGCAACCCATAATAGGGGCAAAACCAGAGGGTCACAGCTAGCATTAAAAGAAACAGAATAGAAAATATTGAGATGCATCAGACATTGTGACAAGTGTTTTCCTGAAACTGTGTGTATGTCAGTTTACAGGATAAAACATTCCTCTCTGTAGGTTGTGGTCATGTGAGTTGAAAGAGACTAACCTGGGGCTCCAGAGGGGGGACCCAGAGGTGGTTTTTAAACAAGAAAGATGATGTAAGATTAGATAAGTGATCACAGGCTATCCTAGGAGCTAGGAAGACAGTACACACAGCAGAATAAGGAGGCAACTGGCATGGTGTCCTTCTCCACACCGATGTCTCCCTGGGGCTGTGATCTCAAGGAGAGCCCAGGATGCACGGGGCCCAGACTAGGGACAGCTGCCCTGGGAAGGCCAGGAACAAAGTAGAAAGAGCTGGACCATAGCATCCAATCATAACACAGTACAGGTAGAATATAGTAATGCAGATATAAGCAGACTCCAATGCCTAGACACCATCCTTGTCCCTACCACCATCACCCTCTTAACTCAGGTCAAATGAGGAAGAACCGAAAATCGAACCGAAAATCGAATTGCAGAATACTGTTATGCTGACCTTTGATTAACCTCTCTCCAATGTTTGTCTTTACTTCTAAAATATTTTTATATTTTATGAAAGGTTTTGTTTGTAGGCATTGGCTTGTTCACGTCATTTTTTTTTCTAGTATCTGTCTATCTCTGGTTGGTTGGCCTTTCTAGACCATGGCATCTCAATGTGGCCCTCTTGACATTTGGACTGAATAATTCTTAATGTGTAGCAGCATTTCTGGCCCTTTCCGACCGGGTGCCGATAGTGCCCTTCACTTCCCCCTGGTCCTGATGACTGGAAATGTTTACAGACATCGCTACAGGTCCAGGGGGCCGAGCAGGGGTGCTGATCAGAGAACATTCTAGCAGAAAGTCTCGGATGCAGTGAGAGGAGGTTGCCCAGATTGAGAATACCCTCTGTCCCCTCTCTCCCATCGGGGGAGGGCATGACAGGGTTACTTTCTTTTTCCTTTCTCTTTAAGTGGAAAAGTTAAATTTTAGGACTGGGGCTTCTGATGACTTGTAATAGAGATATCTGTGCATATCTGTAAACCTGTGTGTGGAGGATACACTTGCCTCCACGCGGTCGGAGTTTCCTTGCTGTGTAGGTGCTCTCCTACCCTAGGGTGAAGCATAGAAGTGGATTGACAGTGGCTCAGCTATTTGTTGTTTAATCAATGGACTTCATACCTTTTGATCTCCCATGTAGAAGCGGACCCAGCATTAGACAAGTTTTCCAAGTCGTTTTCCCAGTACTGTTGATTGGTTTCCTTTACTCTGTTCCCGTGCTTAATCCAGCCCGTCTTGTGACCAGTGGCTTGAATTTCTGTAACAGGAGCTATTTGTTCTGAGGCTGCATTTTCTCTAAATTGGTTTCCTGTCTATTAATCTTCCATATTTTCCTCCATTTCATAACCTTACCACCTTCCTCCTAGTATATGCTCCATTGAAGCAACTCCATTTTTTTCTAAGTTGGGTTCTACAGAATATATTTTGTGACTGTATTTTGATGGCTGTTCTCCCAAAAACTTCTGTAAAAAGAATTCCATTCTTTAAACCTAGAGTTTTCCTGCCATTTGGGAATAATCTTGTGTAACTAAAATCCTGTTAATTGTTGCACATACCAAGAACTTTTGATGCTTCAAAGGCCTCTCCTTAAAAAATTCTTAAATAAGATTGTGGGTCTCAGTAATCCTTTGAAATCTTTCTAAATTAAATCAGGTGCTTATTTAACCACTTTGCATTAACACACTGAGTGCAGGGGGCTGGTTCCATCTCTTACTTCCTTAGGGTCTCTCCTTCCATGTGTCCCTGTCAGTGAAGCTGTCCCCATATCTAGTACAAAGTAACCCCTTCTGGTACGTAATCCCTTTACCCTCATTTATGTCTTCATAAACATTCATCACCATCTGTCATACATATTTACTTGTGTATTTGATTTTATTTTCTTTCCCCTTGTTGGAACGTAAGCTGTATTTCCAGTGCTTACACCACATCAGTAGATATTTGCTTGAATGAAGCATTTCCTCAGTTTATCAGACACTTATTTAGTGTCTGCAGTATGCCACACTCCATTTAAAGATTTTTACAAATATTAACCCATCTCTGAAGGGATCGTTATCCTTGCCTTTCCTTCACACATTTTCTCTATGGTTCTATTTTTCTGGAGATAATTCATATTTTGAGCAGCTGCTGTCCTCTGTTGGTATAATGTTTCTGTCTTTTCTGTTCATAGTCTCTTGTTTACGTAACTGTTCTCTTTCTTCGTGATTCTGTCTTCTGGAAGCCATGGGAAGGATTGGTTCCAGTTCTTTGATTTGCCCACGCCTGAAATGGACACATGCCCACGTTTGACACACAGCGTGCTCCTGAAAACTTGAAGTCAAGAGTACGAAGGTGGGGAACTCTGCAGTGTGTAGCCATCTCCTTCTGTACCATGTGTCCAGCTCTGCACTTTAATCCACACATTGTCTTGTATTCCCAGTGTGTTCAAAAAGACCAGTGCTTACATATGACATAAATATTTGTGTGTGTGTGTGTGTATAACTTTTTAGTGTCTAAGTGTGTTAGGCTCTGTATGATTATTTCCAATAGGCAGCATCAATATAAATACAAAGGACAATTTTAGTATTCTAAATTATTTCTATCCTCAAATTCTGTAATTCTCTTATACTCAGGAACATGTAGTAGGAAGAGTTGTTTCCACGTTGGGAAGGACCTGCTGCTGATGAGTCTTGAGGGGCTTGAGCAAGGGACAGTTGGGCTAGCTTTGGCACCCTGTCATCTTTCCTACAAGAATCTTTTCCTGGGAACCTCAGCAACCATTCCACCCGCTGTGTTGGCGGGAGTTTTGAGCAAGCAGCATGAGAAGTCTCCCAGTGTGTGCCAGGAGCAGAGAGGTGACACAGGACTCTTCCTTGTGCTCCTCTGCTGGCTGGGAGTTCGCGGGGCCAGAGTTCTGCTTCTGCCCCTACCCTCACACTCGCTGCGGACAGGAGTCCCACGTGCCAGCCAGAGCTTAGTGTTCCCAGGAAAAACTACTTGGGCACCTAGGTGGCTCAGTCGGTTGGGCAATTGCCTTCAGCTCAGGTTGTCATCTCAAGGTCCTGGAAACGAGCCCCACATTGGGCTCCCTGCTTGGCGGGATGTCTGCTTCTCCCTCTCCCTCTGCTCTTCTCCACTGTTCATGCTCTCTCTCTCTCTCTCTCAAATGAACAAATGAAATTTTTTTAAAAGAGAGAGGAAAGGAAACCTGCCTGGATTAGCGTCCTTGGCATGTAACAAGTTGGGGAAAAGCAGAGTTTTAGCTGTTCAGTTCTGGGATTTTCTGGATTGACCCGAGACCACTTCAACTCTTGGCCTAAATCTGTTTCTTTAATTTTCTTCCATGGTGCTTGAGTTAGAATGGAAGGTCAGTGTCTTAAAAGTGCATCCACACTCTTGAATGTTCCTGTGTGTTGTTTTTCTTGCATACTTGTTTCTTGGCCATGGCATATCCCACCCCCCACTCCCAGGCCTTTCCTACCCTTGGGGTGCTTACGTGGTGGGGTTGGCTGCCCGGCCAGGAGGTGGGGCCCCTGGGGCTGGCACACTTCCTGGTGGATGTCTGAGCCCAGGGAGCAGCTGGGGAATGTGGCCAGCCTTGAGAAGAGATGGCCGGCTGTCTGCCCTCATGTTGAGCAGCTTCTCGGGACAGGTTTTGACCAACTCTTGTGGTTTCAGTGGCAGAAATACCACTGCTGAAGTTTTATTTTTTTCTCTAGAAAAATACAACATGCCATTTTTCATGACTTCTCAAAACCATTGGGTTGGTACTTTGGCTTTCCTTAGTGTGTCATTCTCTTTTGCAATAACAGACTCTTTGTTGCCATGTAGGCAAGTGGTCGATATTTAAAAATAGAATTCCCTGATCAGGAAGTTCTGCAGACACTGTTCCAGAAAATTGTCATGTGTCTATGCACATATGAAGGACATGTGCATGCGAAGACTGCATTTTTTCATGTTCTTTAGGTCCTTTTTGTATCTTCGTGTTTTTGAGAGATGAATTACAGAGTAGACTCTGTCATCAAATGATTTTGTTATGTACTTGAGTTTACATGTAAAGCTGGCCAAAATTTGATCTACAGGTGCAGCTGGCTTAATGTGGTGAATCCTCTACCAAATCAATAGCGACAAAAAAAAAGCACTGAGTAGATTTTAGAAATACATGAAGATTCAGTGATCAGTCTTAACCGTGCCCGAGTTTGTGGTGTATGTGCCGTCCCCTGTGTGCAGCACTCATCAGTGTTCTTTGGAATGTTAAGGAGAACAGGTGTCAAGCAAAAAAACTGATTTTAGTTTCAGTCCAAGAAGGGATTTAAGGATATTTTTAACATATTCCTTTGAAGATGTGTTCCAGTCTTTGAACAGATACATGTTTGAGCAAATAAGACTATATGGTGAATGGAAGAGCTGGTATCATGAAGTTTAGAAATACACTGTGTGATCCCCTGTGAGACATTTCGCAGTGAAGCCGGATTACTTTCTAAAAGTTTGGCTAGCCAGTTTCTTAACTGTTACCAATTTATAGCAATTGGAGAAATACGTGGAGAAGCAAACCGCAGATTTATTCTGTGATTCCCAAGGGATGGCTAATACCCGAACTCATGTCTTTGAGGAGTATCTAATTGCAGCTGTCAAATAATTCCTTCCTTAAAAAATAGATATGGGGCGTCTGGGTGGCTCAGTTGGTTAAGCGACTGCCTTCCGCTCAGGTCATGGTTCTGGAGACCCAGAATCGAGCCCCGCATTGGGCTCCCTGCTCGGCGGGAAGCTTGCTTCTCCCTCTCTCCCTCCCCCTGCTTGTGTTCCCTCTCTAGCTGTGTTTCTCTCTGTCAAATAAATAAATAAAATCTTTAAAAAAAAATAGATAAGTGGCACAGAGAAAATGAAGTTCTCTGCAGTAATACTTTTTATCGGCCAGTTCAGGATCTTTTCTTGCTGAAACTGTCCTGAAATTGTACCTGAAGGTGGGGCATGTCTGGGCAGACTGTTCATTGCTGATCGCTAAACAGTTGAATTCATTCTGCCCATCAGGTGTTCACGTACAAGCAGAGCACAATTACACAGCAGAAGGTGACCGCTATGCACCCCATGAATGAGGAGGGTGTTGATGACATGGCCACTCTCACGGAGCTCCACGGGGGATCCATCATGCACAACTTACACCAGCGATATAAGAGAAATCAAATATATGTAAGTTTCACTTGCAATCTCTTTAAAAACCCCTCAAGTGTGAGCAAATGTGAATTTTTGTTTTCAAAGGAAATTTCTTGCCTTTTGAGAACCTGTCCAGTTCATCTAAGTAAACCTATGTTTTGGGGAGTTTTGCCAAATTAGAAATGTGGTCCAGTAAATCATGTTCTCGTGTTTATTGCCTACATTTTATTAGAGGGGATTACTTTATATTGAAGGGCAATTTGACCTCTCCTGGTGAGTGGATTCTGTTTTATTAAGTGTTCTGTTCTATGAAGAAGTCACCAGAACGGTTTTCTTCCTCCCGTTAAGGGTTGGGGAGGGGTGTCGATGGGAGGGGATGTGCATTTGCAGATAGCCCCTTGAGGTCCAACTTTTGTCTCCTTTTCTTGATTTTTTCTCCTTTTTTGGATATTCACATTTTTTTTTCTGGTTCTGGAGCCCCTCCAGGGGAATATTCAGATTCAGGGAACCTATCTTTCTTACTTGTAGGATTGCTATTTTGAAGGGGCCCATGTACATAAAAAGCAGGCGTGCACATTTTTCTCTCAACTTTTGTGAAATGTGACTATATCTGTATTATAAGAGTAATATTTAGAAATCACTTCCCAAAAAAGCCTTTCTATAATGCGTATTTGTTTTTTGACATTAAAGTACATGTATTTATCTGTCAAGATTGGCCTGCAGATTTTATCTTTTTCCTCTGTTTCTAAGTCCTTATAGTAAAGGGACCAACTGCTTACGTGTTTTTTCTTGTCGAGTTCAAATTCATAAGTTTTGTTTGTTTGTTTGTTTTACTATGTCGGGAACTACTGAAGTACTATATGGTGACTAACATAAAAAAAAAAAGTACAAAATAAAAATTAAATTTAAAAAATTAAATACCTCTTGTAAAAACCTCTTGTACTTTTGTAATTTCTCTCCTTAGCAGTTATACTTCATTTTGCCAATACCTTGGAGATTTTGATGAATAACGTCAGCCTTCACACAAGCTAGTGGGCGCTAACGGAGACTCAACACCTGCTCAGTATTCTCATTTCTCCAATTTATTTACCCTTAGGCTGGGAGAGGAGAGCTGGGAAGTGAGGAGGAATGAGTTACTTGCGGGTTTAATGCTTAATTTTCTTTCCTCTGCTTCTTATATTGCGAAAGTGTCATTTTTGCCAGATTGGCCTAATGTTTGCCACATGTTCTTAAGCAACCCTGTGGAGAGAAATGCAGTGGGCTCCTCGCGCTCTGACTGACTGAGCTTGCTCGTACTCTCTAGGTTACGGTCTTTTCCATATGGCCTTTCAGGAAAGGCAACATTCATATGTGTTTATGAAGACGTGGCTCTCTCTTCTGTGTTGTGCACATGCTGAAAGCACTCTGCGCGGTTCCAGGGTCAAAAATCGGCAGGGTGATCCGTGGCCTCCCTCCTTCCTGGGCAGGAGCCACGGCCTGCATCCAGGCTGCCGTACCTGGGTGTTGAGTAGGATTTGACATGCCACGGAACTTTGTTTACCTAGCAGTTTCCTTGCTTAGTGTGTCAAGGACTTTTTCTTTTTTTTATTTATATTTTTAAAGATTTTATTTATTTATTAGAGAGGGCACAAGCCAGGGGGAAAAGCAGAGGGAGAGGGAAAGGAAGGAGCAGACTCTCTGCTGAGCAGGGAGCACGACACAGAGCTCGAACCCAGGACCGTAGGATCATGACCTGAGCTGAAGGCAGACGCCCAGCCGACAGAGCCACACAGGCCCCCCTGACTTTGTCTTCCTTGAGCCAGGGACATTCCCAGGCACCTGGTAGTTGTGTGAGAAATGTTTGTAAAACACACGCCATACAGATTAGAAATAACATCCTAATCGATGATGAAATGCGAAGCTCAATTTACAATATCTTTGTGGGTATGTGTGTCTCGTATGTGAGTATTTCAGAACTCACCCTCTTCTATTTTTAGGGGAAAGTTCTTATTCTACATTTAACAGTCAGGGAAATGTCAGTCCATTAGAAGAGGGGGGAACTATCCAGGGGTTTTTTTTTTTTTTTTTTTTCAGATTTTATTTATTTATTTGACAGAGAGAAACACAGCCAGAGAGGGAACACAAGCAGGGGGAGTGAGAGAGGGAGAAGCAGGCTTCCCACCGAGCAGGAAGCCTGATAGGGGGCTCGATCCCAGGCCTCCGGAATCATGACCTGAGCCAAAGGCAGATGCTTAATGACTGAGCCACTCAGGTGCCCCTATCCAAAAGCAGAGCTTTTTAAAAGTTTTTCTCTCCCTCTTTTTGTGGTGATGTTAAACCGGATAGCTAATTTGCCCAATGAAGCCTGTGAATGGGGTCTTGGTTTTTTTCCCCTAGAATGAAGATCTAAAAAAACATGGGTCTTTTGTACTTCCAATTTTCAGGTCAGTTCACTTACCTATATTATCATAAGGCAGCCCCTCGATTTTATCATCGCTGATGCTGTTGGAGGTGGCTTCCAGAACTTCTCAGGCTCTGCCCCATCAAGACAAAACCAGCACCTGTCAGAAAAAACACAGCATTCTGCCTTTTATCCTTGCTCTGAGCGATGCCTATCTAGAGCTTTAAAAAAGAAAAAAATTACGTGTACCAGAGGTGCCGTATTAGTTTTCTAGGGCTGGCATAAAAGATTGCCGTAATTGTAACAACTTAAAACAACAGATAGTGGCTTCTAGTTCTGCAGGTCACGGTGTGACCGGGGTCTTGCCAGCCTCAAATCCAGGGTTGGGAAGGGCAGTGCTCCTTTCTGGAGGCTCTAGGAGGCAATCTGTTTCCTGCTCCTTCTGGCCATAGGTGCAGTTACACGACTGAGTTCCCGGGTCTTCTTGCTGGCTGTCAGCCGAGGGCTGTTCTTAGCTTCCATGGGTCTCCTTCCTTTCACCTTCAAAGCCATCAGCGTAGACCGAGTCTCTCTCATGTTTCAAATCTCTCCTTCCCTCCTTCTCATTTCTGTCTGCAGCCAAAACTTCTCTTAGCTTTTAAGGGTTGCTGCAATTGGGTAGGTCCTACGTGGATCCCTGTCTCAGCATCTCCAACCTTAATCACATCCTCAAAGTGCATTCAGCTCGGACGTCCAGGGAGCACGTTCTTCTGCTACAGTGGCCTCCTTTGAGGCATGTGATGGAAAAGGAATCCCCTTGGGTCTGACACTCTGGATCTTGCATTATTTCTTTTGTTGGCTTTCTGGTCTGAGGTAGCAGGTTACACAGCTTGCTGATGAGAAGACCCATTTCCAGGTAAAGGTTCACTGCCTTGTGCTAAAAAGGACCATTAGCTTTTTTGCTCCTTGGGGACCACCCTTACTGCCTGAGGACTTTACCAGACCCCAGGAAGATAGTTTTCCCACCCGTTACCATCCCCCAATAAAATGGGGTAGACAGCTATAAAGAGATAAAGCGCTCAAGGCAGACCAATCTGAGTTGAGCATGTTTTTTTCCACTCACCTTCTCTTGGACTCTATGTTAATAATTTAATCTGCGTGTCCATTCTTTAATTTATGTTTTTTAAAAGGTCAGATGTCATAACCCCCATATCTAATAGGACTGTTTTAAAATCCAGTGGCAAGTGAAAGCTTCTAGAACCTTTGTACCTTTCCCGCATCTTATTCGTCTGTGCTACTGGATGTTTGTTTATCAAGCTCCTACCTGGAACTGGCCCCGGGTCCTTCAGGGCAGAAGCTGCATGGACTTCTCTGTCAGTGTGTAGGTCTGCATGACCCTAGCCTTGCCACTGCTCCTTTTGGGATCGGTCCCCTGGTTAGAGCAGCCGTGTTTTTTACCCAGCTGCCTTGCAGGAGCCCCTGCCTTCTGCCCTAATGCTGCATCCTTTTCCTGGAACTTCAGGTTCCTGGTGCAAGGCTACACCTCGCCTCGTCTTTCCCATCCTCGGGCGACTTCCACCTGCAGCTTACAGCCTGGGACCTCGGCCCACACTGCACCCTGAGCCTCTTTTCTCTGGCTTCGTGCCACAGGGGCTGTTCCCCAATGACCTGTCCTTGGGAGAGGGCCTGATGAGAGTCCCACATTCCTCTGTCTCCTCCCACCACTCATGAGACCAGGTGAGGACAAGCACCTGCCCCTGTGAAGCTCCTAAGGACTCGGGGAGAGGACGGGTGGGGCGCGTGTTTGTGTGACAGAGGGAAGAGGTGGGGAGAGGTCACCTGTAGGTGGGCGAGGCAGCCTGAGCTGGCCAGGACGAGCCAGCTGTGGGGGGACGGGAGCGGCAGTAATGATGCCTCAGAGGAGGGATAAGCGTTGGTTAGAAGGAGGGGCTCGTAGACATCGTACAAGACCACGGAGAGACGAGAGTGGGTTCTGTGTGACGGACTCATTACATTGGGGGAAGTTCTTGGCTCACAGAATCTGGCGTGTGTTAGGGAATACTGAGCCAGTTCAGGTAGGCGGGCTGGGGTCAGGACACCCTTCAGGTGGTGATTCTCAGCCAGGTGATTCTGTCCATGGGGGCATTTGGTGCTGTCGGGAGGCATTTCCGGTTGCCTGGCTAAGGCAGAGGCATACCCATAACCGTAGGTAGTGGGTAGAGACCAGGGGTGCCGCTGCCACTGCACGGTGCCCGGAAGAGCCCACAGCACAGCGCCGTCTGGACTGAGATGTCAGTAGCACCAAAGTGGAGAAACCCTGACTTGCTTGTCGTCAGTCAGCAACATTGGGCTGGGTGGTCTAGAAAGCCCACCATCTTCGTGAAAGGTGTTGGAAGAGAGACTCTACCCGAGGTGCAAACTTAAAAGACGAGGTGATAGGGAAGTGGTGTGGTATAGACTAGAAAGGATAGATTGGCGGAAAGAAATGTTGCAAATACGCCAGGGCGAAGAGACAGGGGAGGGGGCAGGGAGCGAGGGAAGGACAGACAGGGGAAGTGTGGGGGAGGACGGGTTCGTGTTAATGACCCCCAGCCCTGGGAAGCCTGCTGGCTATGAGGACATGGCGCTGAGAGTCCTGGCCCCCTCAGGGGAGAGTGGGGAAGGCGAGTTGGTTTTGGACAGCCGTCTTACTGTATTCTCTGGAGCCTGGATCATTTCAAATTGTTATGTACCCAGCATCTAAACACAGTGTTGACAAGAGCTGATGAGGTTTCCGTTGTACTGAACGTCAGCTCCGTGTCTGCCAAGCAGGCTCCGTGGTGTGGCAGATTCGATTTCCACCAAATGGAAGAGAAGCACAGGGTGTCCATTATAGGAATTGCCCTGCTCTGGGTCAGTGGCATGGAGGAGCCTCGTCGCCCAGCCTTTGAGGAGTGGTTCCAAACCACAAAGAGAGAACCCCCACAGAGAGCCGCGGGGGGGAGGGTGGGGGGGATGCCAGAGCTTGTCTGCAATTATGGTGCTGGGATGGCCCCAGAGGGGAGCCACGCTCCGGTCTACCCAGCCCGCTGGTTAGTCTGTCGGGCTTGCCCAACCAGCGGTGCAGGGACCAGAATCAGACGAGCCCATCTGAAGAAGCTGGGGCTGTGAGTAAAGACAAATGCATGTGTAAGCACAAAAGATCCCTCCCAGCTCGTGCATTTTTAGGTGCTTCCAAAATATTCTCCTTTGGTGAGGTGGCGTTGCACACCGACCCTGCAGATGTGTTTGATGATGGTCCTGAATTAACTTGGAAGCCTGCCGCTTTCTGTCTAGTGCACTGTGTTCCCGGCAGCCGGCTGGAGACCCGTTCGCAGGGCAGGCCGGTGAACTGACCCTGGGCTGCCAACGGTCGTCGAGCCAGGCGTGGGATGGACTGGCCTGTCTCGGACATGCACGTCTGAAGCTGCATCACGTCTGAAGCCAGGCGTGGGATGGACTGGCCTGTCTCGGACATGCACGTCTGAAGCTGCATCTCATTTCCTGGAGTTGGGTTTTCCCCAAGTCAACTTTGTTTGGATTCATTTCCGTCCCTTCCCAAAGCCAGTGTCGAGTAACAAGATGCCTGTTATGGAGACCGCGATGGCCTGGGCATGGGCTTCACACCAGAACAGCTGAATACGGTGTGCTTGGTCAGGGGCTTTGTTTCACATGAAATGGAGACCAGTGTTGCCAAAAGATGATTGTGACCATCTGTCAGACTCGATGTATTTTTAAACTTCACCAAACATCTGTGCTCCTGAGTGGCTTCTTCCACATCAGCACACGATGGCGGCAATTAGGAACGTTGTTTTCACGATTTCTTCTTTCTTCCTTTCCTGCGTCTCTCTTGGGTCTCTTTCTGAGTCAGATTTCTTTCAACAAAGAGGGAATTTTAATCAGAAGTTGACTCAAATTAAATGGAAATGTCACTTCTCAATTTCAGAGCTTGACTTCTTCAATAACAACTTATCTGTTGTCATCTGGTTTTCAATCGACACGAACACTTAACGGCTTTTTTAATTGCTTAAAAATGTTTTAAATTGTTGGATAATGATGGCAAACAGTTTTTTGGGGTTTTTCATGTAGAAGGTAGTGGACGTAGAACACTAGAACACAGTTAAAACATGAATTAATCTGGTAGGTTTGTGGTCAAATCATGTGCCCCCAAGCTATCTACATGAGTACAGCCCCACCTGTGTCCCGGGCTGAGTGCTGAGCTCCAAGGATGTAAAATTACTTTTGTTCACAGTAACTGTGCCTTGAAATATTGGATGAATGAAAGACACTGTCCCTCCAAGACCTCACACTTCGTAAACCATCAACAGTTGCTCAGGGTGCCAGTGAATGTGATAAAAGTTCTGGGAACATAATGAATGAGCATCCAAAGGAGGAAAGAAGGAAGGGGTCAGAAAATGATTGCCAGGAGAGGCACTGGTCAGGCTGCATTTTGAAGTATTCATAAGAGAATTTGACCAAGAGGGAGGCTAGCTCATTTCTAGCAAAAGATCAGCATTTGCAAAGACGTGAACTAGTGTGGAGCATTTGTCCAACCACCGGATGTTCAAGATGCTTAAATCTTCTACGTAGCTGTCTGTCAAGATGGTCAAGAACAGGGGAGGAAGGGCTCCGTGTATAAGTGAATGAGTTTGAATATATTTGTGAAGGCTGTACAGGACAACTTTAAATGTGAGTTCTGGGAAAACTCACTCAGGCTGCGCGGTGACCCATGCGTGCAGGAGGCATCCCAGTCTAGGGCCAACAAGCTAGATGGGAAATGATGGGGTTCCCAACCAGTCCTGGGAGAGTTTGAGTATGAAGGATACTGAGAGGAAGGAGGAAAGTGTTTGATAGGGTTTGGGGACAAATAGGCAGACTGTCTGTAGGATGACTCCTAGGTTTCTTGATTAGCTATTTGGGTTGACCATGGTGCTTTTGTCAAGATCCCACTAAGTGAGGGGCACCTGGGTGGCTCTGTCAGTTAAGCAACTGATTCTTGGTTTTGGCTCTGGTCATGATCTCAGGGTTGTGAGGTTGAGCCCCATGTCGGGCTTCATGCTCAGCATGGAATCTACTTGAGATTCTCTCTCTCCCTCTACCCCTCCCCCAACTCACATGCCTGCACTCACTCTCTCGCTCTCTCAATAAATAACATATTCAAGAAAAGATGTTGCTAAGTGAGAAGCAATAGGTATTTTGGGGAGCTCAGCCTTGCCCGTATGAGTTAGAGCTAAGGGCCATCCGAATGAAGATGTCCAGTGTGCCATTATGTGTGCGGATCTGTAATTTAAAACGGAAGCTGAATTTAAGATAGAGATATTGCTGTGTGGACCTGAGATGATCAAGAGGGAAGGAAAGAAGAGAATGGTGGATAGGAAATAAATATGGCTGATGATTCCCACTTCGTAAGCTCTCGCTTTAGGAAAGTATGGTGCGGCCCTGACTTGGGCGGATTTCCCTAGCCCGTTTCACTTGCACCTGTTTCCACATCCAGCTACGTTCACCGTCACATGATGAAAAGCGGTTGTGGTTTTTATTTTCATTAACCAAAATACTAAATACCCTTGACTTATGTAGTCCTCTCACGTAGCCATCATGTGGGGTGACGGAGGATGTGTGTTTATGACTGATCAGAATCGTAGGCCAGAGGGGGCTAAGCAGTGTTTCAGGGAAGGTAGCTCCGGGCTGAGGACTTCTTGAGTTCTGATGACCAAACCTTGTTACATAGACCGTTAGTTCCCTTTATGTCTCAAAGTAGAGTGCATCAGAGGCCCCTGGGTCACTTTCAGCTTTCTGAGTTCTACCTGTTCCTTTTGGTGGGGGAATGGCCCACTAGGCATTCCACCCTGATGCCTTTTGAAAATCCTGAATTGGTAGACTTTGGAGTAAAGAAATGCAGTGAGTTTCTTCCAACATTTTTAAGCAACATGTGCTACAGCTGTTTCAGATTATTAAAGCGGGAAGGAAATTATTTTTTGGTGAGTTATGTGGAACTTTTCTGACTGGAAAAATTTGTTATGTGCCTCGAAGTAGGACATCTTTTCTATTTCTGAAAGACCATGCAAATGACCACTCGTCATTCTGATGGAATTTGAATCCGATATAAGGAGGCCAGTACCTGGTCCCGCCTCATGTCTGAGAGTTTCATGAGTCCAGAGTCTGAAATGGCCTGGCGTCGTCATGGCGGTTTCAGGAGCAGCAGAAATACCTTTTAATGGAGGGGTAAACAGTGCAATATGTAATGAACGTGTCTCACAGCTCTTGGGATCTCCTACCAAGTGATCTTTGCTTCCCTTGGTACTTAATTTACGAGGCTCTTCTTTGACCCCCTTAGCTTGCCAGTTACCATTTTTACTTATATTACATTTGAACTTGACTAATTCAGTGAATCTCTTATCCATGATATAGTGATACAACAACCCATGCGAAATGGTATGTTTTAAGGTAATTGGGGAAAGATAAGATGTCCTTGGCCATAATTATTTCTGCTGATAGACCTCTAGGATTTCACCTAATTTGTCTTCCTTTGAATAAGCTATTAGGAATGACTGCTATTGTTGTTGTCATGTTGTTTTACACTTCTGTTTTACGGAGATTCAAAGTTACCACTTGGCACGAACATCCGCATCGACAATGAAAACTCAGTAAGTAACTGAAGCCCCTACCCCTCTAGCTTTTGTAACTGTTACAAGAATCATTCGTTAGGACTCTGGTTGTCCCACTCAGACTCTCTTCTCAAATATCCCAGTTAAGTGACCCTGCAGACGGTGGGCTTTGTTGCAGGGCTCTAAACAGGAGAGTTTTCATCTTTGGAGGCTCATGGGTCAAGCCTGGAGCTTGGATTGAACACGCGAGTCCGGTTTGGGAAAGCAGTGAGGAAGGTGGCTTTTTTTTTTTTTTTTTTAAGATTTTATTTATTTGACAGAGAGAAACACAGCCAGAGTGGGAACACAAGCAGGGGGAGTGAAAGAGGGAGAAGCAGGCTTCCCGCTGAGCAGGGAGCCTGATGCGGGACTCGATCCTGGGTCTCCGGGATCATGACCTGAGCTGAAGGCAGTCGCTTAAACCAACTGAGCCACCCAAGCGCCCCGGAAGGTGGCTTTTATAAAAATCTGAGTGAGGCCATGGTGGGATGGAGGGGAAGGGGAAAGAATCTGGAGCTCATCAAAAATGGAACATGCGGGTGCCTGGGTGGCTCAGTGGGTTAAGCCTCTGCCTTTGACTCAGGTCATATCTCAGGGTCCTGGGATCGAAGCCTGCATCGGGCTCTCTGCTCAGTGCGGAGCCGCTTCCTCCTCTCTCTCTGCCTGCCTCTCTGCCTATTTGTGATCTCTCTGTCTCTGTCAAATAAATACATCTTTTAAAAAATGGAATGTGCAAGACATAGAGCATTGGCCACTGGTGATGAGCTGGACAGAGTCTGGGATAATTCCTCTTCCGTACATGAGTGAGCGGGGGAGGGGCCCCCACAGACCTTCAGTGTGGCAGATCCGGGAAGCCGGGTTGCTGTCCGTGATCTCACTCACTGGTTCTGTGACTGTAGGGACAGCACAGAACCATTCCCTCATCTGCCAAAGGAGGACCAAACAGCAGCCTCTGGCCTCCCCACATCTCAAGGTTATGTTAGAGCAAGGGGGTGCTGGGAAGATGTGCCTCTATGGGTAGGATTGTTCTCTGTGGCCGCCAGTTATGAAATGTCAGAGAAAGTTGGTTTCGAAACATGCAGGCTTGTCATTTAAAACCTGGTGACAAGCCTTTTAAGAAATGACTGAGCCCATTAGTGAGAAGGTGAAGTAGTAAAACCCGGGCATTCAGGTTTTAAGAGCCTAATTAACTTCTGGTACTAAATGGAGGTCTTACACTAGACAGGCATTTTCTTAATTAAGTTATTACTTAGATTCTAGTTATAGAGGGGCATTTTTAACACTACATGAGACAAGGCTTCTTGTATTCTTAAAGAAGAAAAATAAGGATGCCTGGGTAGTGCGGTTGGTTAAGCGTCTGAGTCTTGGTTATGGTTCAGTCCTGATCTCAGGGTGAGGAGATCGAGACCAGTGGTGGGCCCTGTACTCAGCGTGGAGTCCGCTTGGGATTCTCTCTCCCTCTGCCCCCCCACTCATGCTCTCTGCCTCTCCACAATAAATAAATCTTTAAAAAAAAAATGAAGTAGCTTTAAAAAAATAAAAATTGGATTCTCTGTGTATACCAGTCAGACACACATTATACATATTCTTTACTTTTTTTTCCTTTTTTTTTTTTAAGGTTTCAGATTATTGAGTTTAGTACAGATTAAGCCTAGTTGTTTCCTGTCCCTTTGTTTGGGAGTCCATTTCTTGAATTTATCGTCAACCACAACCTATGTAACAATATTTAAGCTCTAATGAGATTATTTTGTCCCTGAAAATCTAAATGCCTTTTGCCTTCTACCTTACTAAAATAGTCTGTAATTTGTCACTGTAATATTTTTCTTTCTCAATTTGGATTAAAATTTGAGGGCACATGTTCGAAAATGGAGTGTGATGCTTCTTGTTATTTACTCTTAATTCTTTGCTTATTCTCAGGTCTCTCCTTGATATAATAAAAAAGAGTAATGTGTTCTATCAGTACCAAAATTCACAGTATCAATAGCTTTCTCATTTTTAAAATGTTTGTCACCAAATACATGCATATTTTGTCATCTTAACCATTTTTAAAGTGTATAGTTCAGTACTGTTATGTATATTCACATGGTTGTGAACCTTTTAGCACTCTTAAATCTTCCAGAACTGGAACTCTGTGCCATTAAACAACTCCCCCAGGGTGCCTGGGTGGCTCATTCATTTGAGCATCTGACTCTTGGTTTCAGCTCAGGTCATTATCTCATGGGTCATGGAATCAAGCCCCATGTCAGGCTTTTTTTTTTTTTTTTTTTTTAAGATTTTATTTATTTGACAGAGAGAAACACAGCCAGAGAGGGAACACAAGCAGGGGGAGTGAGAGAGGGAGAATCAGGGCTTCCGCCGAGCAGGGAGCCCGATGTGGGACTCGATCCTGGGTCTCCGGGATCATGACCTGAGCCGAAGGCAGTCGCTTAACCAACTGAGCCACCCAGGCGTCCCCCCATGTCAGGCTTTGCATTCAGCCAGGTGTCTGCTTGAAGAATCTCTCCTTCTGCCCTTCCCCCACTTGTGTGTTCACTCATGCACACACTCTTTCAAAAAAAAAAAAATCTTAAAGAAAAATAATTCCTCCATGCCCTCTCATGCCAGCCCATGGCAGCCACCATTCCACTTTCTGTTTCTGTGAATTTGTCTACTCTAGGTACATGATTTCAGTGGAATCATACAATATTTCTCCTTTGGGACCGATTTATTTCACGTAGGTAATGTTCTTAAGGTTCATCCATGCTGTGTCAGAATTCCCTTCCTTTTCAAGGCTGAAGAATACTCCATTCTACCTGTCCATTCTTCCTTTGGCAATCCTTTGTGGGTACCTGGGTTGCCAACACCTTTTAGCTATTGTGGAACCTTTTTTTTTAAAGCTCTGGAGATAGGAAGTTTGAAAAACCATTCTTCACTCAGGAATATAGCAAAGAAAGTAAAGTGCTTGGAGAACATGGATTTAAGGAAAACTTTGAACAGTTTCAAGACCTGTTATAAATATGTGTAGGTTAACTGTCTTTGCTTAGAGTATTTAATATGGTCGAAACTGGAAAGATTTTCATTTTTCTTAGATTATGTATTTTATCTATTAGAAGCCTATATCACAAAGTAGAAGGGACCCCAGCAGGAGTATGTGCGTTCTTAGAGTCACTTTAGAAGATAGCCGTATACCATGAAGTGCTTCCTTCATCTTTTAAGATCTGGTGCAGCTGTTTTATATTTAAGTGTTCTCTCTGCACGTGGCAGGAAGGCTCCTGAACATTATGGAGACAGAGGAATTCAGCTCTTCGTCTGGCTTAAAGATGTGCAAGTGTTCACGGGGTGTGAAGAATTGTCAGTAGTTAAGGATAGGCACCTGTCAAAGTTCTCCTAACTCAATGGTGAAAGTTTTAAGCAGTTGAAATGCAGATCATTTTGAATGTGTGTCTTCATTTCATGCATTAGGGCGTGTGTGCAATACAAGTAGAATAAAAGCCTGGCTTGGTATCTTCCTTTTAACTATACAGCGAAGCAATCTCTTACCTGCAGACTCTCCCAGCGCTTTTGGCTATTCCTCCAATACAGCAGTCTCAGAAGGAGAAGCCTTTAGCCTTTTATTCCACAGGAGGCTTGGAGCCCCCTCAAACAGTGCTACCTGGGGTGCATGGGAAGGCTGAGAAGCTGCAGTCACGAGGAGAAGTCGGGAGCTCAGGATCTGGGGTTGGTGTCGGTGGAGATGAGAAGACCGTGTCTTATTCATTGAGTGTCATTTGTTACAGGCCGAGAGACTGAATAAGACCAAAAAAATCCTTAAAAGCGTAAATCAGGTACACTGACCAGTTTTGAGAACTCAAAGGCATGTGCTGTACGTTTCCAGAAGTTCTCCATCAAAATGGGAAAAATCAGGCTTTCTTGTATAAAGGGCTGAAAGGCTATTTTTGGTAATATTTATTGGAAATTATAGTTTCTCTACAATGTATAATAAGGGACTACATGGTCTTCATGACAGTTGACTAGATTGAAAGATGAGGAATGTATTTTCAACATCTTGTTGGGGAAGTCAGACATGAAGGTCAATATTGTTTTAGGAAAAGCATCCAACCACCAGGGCCATGGCGGTCATTTGGCGCCAAGTGTGGATTTTTATCTTTCACCTCAAATTATGTGCCTTTCGAGGCTCTTTGTGGAAGTATTCCCCTTCACAGTATACGTGGTTTTCTTCTCCCTTCAAGTTAGGATGGTAACTCAACAATGAAGCGACCTGGACATGTGTTGAGATGATCTTCTGAACTGGAGACGCTGTGAGATCTCAGCCAACAGGCCAGCTCTGACTGCGTGGCAGTGACGGGGCTCAGTGGGGAAAGGTCTCGTGATGCATTAGTGGGTCCAGCAGGCATGATGGATAGTTCCGCAGGGTACCTCTGTGCTGAATGTCTGGCCGCCGCCTCTAGAAGACCTCAGGATGGGGACTGGGGAGGGCAGGTGCGTGCTCTTGGTCACTGCCATCGTCACCAACCACACTGCTGTTCTGAACCACTTGGTAGCTGTTTCACTGGGCAAAGTGCAATATAAATTACATTTTGCATGTTCCAGCTTCCACTTTGTGAACAAGCATTTAATGCCCTTGGATTTCCTACCCCCATACAAAAACCATGTCCTCCGCACTTCCAGGATGAGCGATCTCTTAGCCGTGCTGTATGACCAGTGGGATTGCCCAATCAGGAGGGGGTAGCATGAGGTTTTGACCAAAATAATCACTTTCTAAGTAAAGCTTTTGTGGAAAGGTTATGATACCCTCTATGAGTCAGGAAATGCCTTTGAAAAGAAAGGCTCGTCTCCCCACATTTTAGAACACCATACAAACGTGTTACGACAAGGTGTGCAAAATTTTCAAGACATGGGCTGGGCATGTCATTTTTTAAAAGTTTTTGGCTTTTTGTTTTTAAGTAAGCTCCATGCCCAGTGTGGGGCTTGAACTCACGGCCCTGAGATCAAGAGTCGCATGATCTACTGACTGAGCCAGCCAAATGTCCCAGGGCATATCCTTTTTTAAAAAGTGTGTTAATAATGGGTTAATATCCTAATATTAATGAAATTTAATTCTCAGCTTGATACTATATGGTTTTTAAATTTTACTTGTAACTGAGAAAGAGGATTGCAAGTGTGCCTACCTTGCTGTTTTAAGAGGGGAGTCATTAAGTGACTTGAATACTGCCAAAATAGGAAAAAAGTAAGAACATATTTCAACAAAAAAAGTGAACATTTTTGATATTTCCAGAACAAAAATAATAATCAGGGAAGCTGACTGTCGCAGTCAGAAGAGCATGCAACTTTTGATCTCAGGTTCGTGAGTTCGAGCCCCACATTGGGTATAGAAATTACTTAAAAATAAAGGATTTAAAAAAAATCCTTAAAAAGATAATCGTACAGCTACCAAAAGGTAGAAACAAGTCTTACCATTTTAGACAAAATAGTGGAATGGGCTAGACACCCAGAGCCTCAAGCACTACCTGCCTGCCTGCTTCACCCCTCCAAGCACTTGATGTGAGGGAGTGCACCAGCTTCTGTAGTCAAAGCATTGATGGAGGATGTACGTGTCCTCCAGGGAATCAGGTGGTTCTCTGCTGTCCTTTAGAAGTAGGGCACACCTTCCCCAGAGGAAAAAGGAGCTTCGATCCTTCTTTATGGTCAGATCTTTCCCACAGTGCCTTGGCTGGGAAAAATGGACTTTCTGGACAGTTGAGGTTTCCAAAGACCTGAACATTTACCTAGTAATGCACTGTATCTTTTTCTTTTTTAAATGGAGGTGAACTTATCATAAAACAAAATTAGCCAAGTTAAAGTATGCAATTCAGTGTATATATTTAGTACATTCACAGTGTTGTAACGTCAGCACTCTTGTCTAGTTCCAAAGTGTTTTTAACACCCTAAATGGAAACTCTGTATCCACCAGGCAGGCACCTCCGCCCCCATTTCAGCCTCCTCACCCTGCCGATAGTAGCGACCATCATTCTGTCTTTATGGATTTACCTTTTCTGGATACGTGAACTTCCGTGTCTGGCTTCCTTACTTTGGAGTAATGTTTTCAGGGTTCATCCTCACAGTAGCACACCTCAGTACTTTATTGCTCTGTGGGACTGGATAAGAGCCCACTGTATGGGCATACCAATCTGGTTTACCCACCCATCGGGTAATTGACATTTGGGCAGTTTGACCTTTAGGCTAGTGTGAATAATGCTGTACTTGTTTTTTAATTCTTTTGGTTATATATCTAGCAGTGGAGTCATTGGTCATATGGTAATAACTCTTATGTTTTTAACCTTTTTGGCTCAAATATAGCTAAAATGTATTATAAACTCCTTACATTGGAAGACCGTTCCACGGAGTGTATGGTACTTTGCTGAATGTCCCTGGCAGTCCCTATGAATATAAATGAATACAAACTGTGACACTGTGGTACAGATGCTCTCGGGATGTTTGGACTTTCTGCCTGTGTTGCTTACTTTTCCTTTGCCTGTGCTGCATCCCTGTACCTTGCCAAGGAACATGAGAAGTCTCTGCAGTTGGGTTGCTTGGGTTCAAATCTTGCCTCCACCACTTCCTGGCTCCATGGGTGAACACAACATCATTGCTATGCCTTTTTACTCCTCTGAAAAATCAGGCTAGTGCTATTGTGAAGCTCCTTAGATTATTGTGAGTGTGAAGGGATCAGGCCCCTGTGTGGGTCAGCTCAAGGGGTCATAACAAAATATAACTAACTGGATGGCTTAGACAGACAGTGATTTTTCTCATAGTTCTGGGGGCTAGAGGTCCATGGTCAAGGTGTTGGCAGGTTTGGCTTCTCCTGAGGGACTCCTTCCTTGCCTTGCAGCTGGCCACCATCTTACTGTGTCCTCAAACGGTCTTTATCTGCATACACACATTCTTTGCCACATTTCCTACTAAAAAGAAGGCACATTGGATTAGGGCTCATGGGAACAGCCTCATTTTAATGTAATCATCTCCTTATAGGCCTTAGCTGCAAATACAGTCCCATTTCGAGGTATTGGGGGTTCAAGTTTCAACATAGGAATTTTGGAGGGCTGAGTGCAGCACTTGTCACAGTGCATGGGAACCATCAAAGGTGGTGGTGGTTACCGCAGCCTGCCTCCACCCCCGCACTCTGCTGCCACTGTTAATGTCTGAGCCTGGAAACCTGATCAGCAAACTCCATTAGCATTTCCTGCAGAAGTCCAAGTGAAGAAGTTTGGTCCATATGAACAAGGCAGCAGGCCTCACATGTTAATGGGTGTAGCCTCTCTGCTTTCTACTCTGAAGAGTTTGCTTAATTTCTGGCCCAGATTTTGTTCCAGAAGGGTCAGATTGTTAGGCATCACCGTTTCAGACCACTTATGTGGCACCCAGAATTTTCAAAATGGCCTTGTTACTGCTTTAAAAGGTTAAAAATACATGACATAAAATTTACCATTTTGACTGTTTTTAAGTGTGCTGTCCAGTGCATTCGCAGTATGGCATAACTATAACCACAAATAGACCTCTAGAATCTTCTCACTATCCTAAACAGAAGCTCCATACTCATTAAACAGTAACTCTCTCTTTCTCTTTCCCCCAGCCCCTTGGTGTTGCTCTAGTTCTTTCTTTAATCCTGCTCTTCCCTGAGGGTCACCTGATGAGGAAGGACATAGACTGTGAACAGCCCTTTGTACCTGGGACACGATGAGGAGGTCACTGGGAACAGGGATTTGGGCCGGGTTGCTTCCCTCATCTTTCTGTGGTCTGCCTGTCACTGTGAGTCCTCTTTGAAATGGCCCCGCTTGTTTGGACAGAGTGACAAGATCCTATACCAAAATGGTGTAGGAAAAGCATATGCAGAGGGGAGCCCTGTCCTTCTTCTCCAAGCAGACTCAGGGGGATTCTCTTAAAGCTGGAGCTGTGGCAGGCCCCTCCCCTTTGGAGCATGGAACAGCCTGAAGCTGAATCCAGCCTCTTCCATCTCTGTCCCAGTGTGAGTGCAGGCGACTCGCCCTTGTCCTGCACCCAACCCTGTCCCCTGACCACCCATGCCACGCATAACGCCACGTCCTTCTGTCTCTCTGTCCCTTGTGCCTGCAGACCTACATCGGCTCCATCATTGCCTCGGTGAACCCCTACAAGACCATCGCTGGGCTGTATGAGCGGGCCACCATGGAGCGCTACAGCAGCTGCCACCTGGGGGAGCTCCCCCCCCATGTCTTTGCCGTTGCCAACGAGTGCTACCGATGCCTGTGGAAGCGCCATGACAACCAGTGCGTCCTCATCAGGTAACCAGCCGGTCAGCTGTGAAGCTGCCAGAGGGCTGCTCAGGGGGCTTCATGGGAAACTGGTGTCAGGAGCCCACCTACTGGCCGCTGGACCAGCAGCGTCTTCCCAGCCAGCCCCCAGGACACAAAACCCGCTTAGAACGTGAATGAGAAAAATGGTTAGTAGATACCTGAATTTCTCAGGCGGGGTCTTCTATTTCGAATAGCTTGATAAGTACACTTTCAAAAGACCCAAGGTCACTTAGAAAAAAGCAAGAGGTGCCACATTTGTTGGCTCTTGGCCTCAGAATAATTCTTCCATTTTTCTTTCTTTCTTTCCTTTTTTTTTTAAATTTGCCTTAATTATTTGGTTTATTTCACCGTGGCCTGGTCCTTCTATGGATTTAAGAAAATGTGTAGTTCTGTGCCCATTTCAACAGCACATATACTAAAATTAGAAAGAAAATGTATTGTTCTTACAAATTAAAATCTTATATGTATATATTCTAGAATGAGAAGGCTTGTGTATCTGAGCAAGAGATATTTTTTCTCTAATTCAATCTCTAATTCAATAAGATTACATAGAATTTCCCCAATTTAAGCATCTTAATGATATTTTGTTTTATTAAAATAAACCACCAGAGGAGCAGCTGGGTAGTTCAAGTTGGTTAAGCATTAAGCATCTGACTCTTGTTTTTGGGTCAGGTCATAATCTCAGGGTCCTGAGATTGAGCCCCGTGTCAGACTCCGTGCTCATTGGGGAGTCTGCTTGGGATTCTCTCCCTCTGCTTCTTCCTCAACTTGTGTTTGTCCTTTCTCTCTCTCTCTCTCTCTCTCTCTCTCTCTCTCTTAAAAAAAAATAAACTATCAGAAGACCCATTATCAAAACGTATCACTAGGAAGTGTCTTAAAAAGCAATGGAGTATATTTCTTTAAAAATATTTCTTTTATGTGGCACCTGGGTGGCTCAGGGGTTAAGCACGTGCCTGTTGATTTTGGCTCAGGTCATGATCTCAGGGTTGTGAGATCGAGCCCCACGCCAGGCTCCACACTCAGTGCAGAGTCTGTGTGAGATTCTTTCTTCCTCTCTGCTCCTCCCCCAGCTTATGCTGTCTCTTAAACAATTATTAATTCATTCAGATTGGCCTTATCACTTATATTCTAGTGATATCCAATTGGATCTTCTTAATTCTTTTTATCAGAATCGTGTTCTGGTGATATTCAGAACACCCGTGGATAGAACACAGAGCAAGTGTGCTGAGCCTCATTTTCCATGAAGTTTCCATGGAATACCCAGGCACTCCCCTCATCCCTGCTTAGGGGGCACGACTGTCACTGAACACCTGTACCACAACCGCTGGTGGGAAAGATTTTGACTTCTGTTACAGGTGACGTTCTAGTCCCAACTTCTGGCAAAATGATTATGTTATTTCAAGAGGAAAGAACAAGGCATTTTGGATTTCAGTGAGATGATAAGTAACACCCTCCTTTCCCGCTGTGGATTTCTGATTCAGTGGAAATTAAGACAGATGGAGAGCCATAGGTTAGCTTTAGATTTGAAGCCGGTTGGGCTGGTTGACATCGAAGCCCCAGATTAGGCCAAAGCACCTGACCTGGATGCTGGCCGGTAAGTGGTGGCCACGATCACTGCTGGCCGGTGAGGAGCGGACCATCCCTTCTCGTCCCCCCCCACCCCGCCCCCGTTCACCTGTCAAGGAAGCCGCCCCAGCTCCTGTTGGGGAGGAAGGGGGTGATGTGCAGGGACTGACAGGCATGCCGGAGGATGTCCCGCACGGAAACCCCAGGGAAGAGAAGCACTCCCCCACCCCCGGCTGAGGACATAGGGGAGATTCAGGGTCCTGTGGGGCACCTGTGTGAAGATGAGCATGCTAATGCTTTGTGAAGGGCTGGTGAGTTTGGACACGGTGCAGGAACTTTACAGACGCCCTGCTGTTCTGGCCTCAGCCTTCCAACAGCCCTTCGATGTCTGGCTGCTTGTTGGTGTCTATAGGGGCCACACACACGGGAAACTGATTTAAGGATATATTCTTCTTACGGATGATTCTGCCCATTACGCTAGTGCACGGGTCCTGGCTTTTACAGCAAATCAGAACGACATGACTAGAAGAGCAGAACTTTGCCTTTCTCATTCTGCCTCTGTCTTTGCCCCTCGTGGGGGAGGCAGGCATCTGAGCAGATACGGGCACTTTTCTTAATCATTTTGATAGTGCTAATGTCCTGAGCTGTGGAAATAACTCGGAGAGAGCAGCTATCCATTTATTTAGCTCAGTAAATGAGTCATGATGACTTGCAGTTCATCAAAATGAAGCTATTTAATATATTTAAAGGGGGCATGGCTGCTTTCAAGGATCCTATTTCCAATAAAGAAACCGGCCTTATGTCTGGAAGAACTATTTTAGGCTCTTGCGGGGAACTTCACCAAAGCTCAGAAGTTTGAATGTAAGATCCCCATTTCAGCATACAGAATGTAATTTCCTAAGAGTAACAGGGAGAAAGAAAACATAATCCGGTTTTAAGATCAAATTGTATCCCATACTTAGGTACCTAAATATTTGCCATTGACAATTACTTGTGTGTCTTACTTTCAATGGGGAAAATGAGAGGATGACTCATAGATCATTCACTAGGCAGTAGCTTCGGAAGAAAGAGGAAAATCAAATGAGGTCATTGTGCATATGTGTGTGTGTATGTGTAATAAAACGGAAAGGAGTTGGCATTTTCATGCCACAGACTGTGGTATTTAAAAATACGGTGGGAGGTGGAGAGCAGTGGGTCCCAAATAGAAAGCTCCCATTGTGTGACGCCCGCCTGAACAGAGTAATGTGTTTAGCTAAATTTACTCAGGAAACGAAGTCTTTGAGAATATAGTTCTCATTAAACTGTGTCTTATTTAATAGATCTCTCTGGAATGTTTTGTTGTTGTTGTTGTTTTAAGTGAGTGTTGGGCTGTGGGAATTTAGAGAAAATCGAATCTAAAAATAAAACTTTTTACACAATGGTAGCTAGATTTCCTTGGGCATAGTCTGCCCCCTAGTGGATTCAGCATGTTTCACTACTTTGAAAACTTGTGAATATCTTTTAAAACCAGAAAATAGGGCGCCTGGGTGGCTCAGTTGGTTAAGCAACTGCCTTCGGCTCAGGTCGTGATCCCAGAGACCTGGGATGGAGCCCGCATCGGGCTCCCTGCTCAGCAGGAAGCCCACTTCTCCCTCTCTCACTCCCCCTGCTTGTGTTCCCTCTCTCAGCTGTGTTTCTCTCTGTCAAATAAACAAATGTTAAAAAAAAAAAAGAAAATCTACCTAAATATATTATTTAAAACAAAAACAAAAACAAACAAACAAACAAAAACCCAGAAAATAGGCCTAATTGGAATTAGAGAGGACGTCAGAGATCAATTTTCCCCTTCCTTCATCAGCCTAAGTCACTTGGCCAGAGTCCCAGCTCCTTGGTGGCAGTGCCAAATATCTTGGCTTCTAGTCTGAGCTTCTCGTGTTGGTCTCACTTTCGAGGTTGTCAGCTCTCCCAAGTTCTCATCTTACCTTTTGGTGCACATTTAAGCAAATGCTTATGCTGTGACAGTTCTAAAACATGTTTAAAACTTGAAATTTTTTTTTTTTCATCTAACTGGCAAGATCAGCATTCAAGCTTGGTTGATCTGGTCCATTTTACATTGACAGGCTTCTCATACATTAATTGGGCAAGTGGGGTTTAGCTGAGTACGGTCTATCAGTCCATATGACCTTTTAAGATCTGTATGGTATGTGAGGCCTGTGGCTAATTCACATGAAACCACTGCCCACGACAGTGTCTGGGAGAGTGCCAGCGTTCAAGAGCTCTCAGTCCACACATATACATATACAGAACAATTGCAGATCTGGGACCTTTGCTTTGCTTTACATGTTTTGGTTTTCCAAAACAGGATCAATTATCCCCCTAATGGATAGTTAGGTGTTCAGTCTTCTACTTCTAGGAATAGATTTATAAATGATCGAGTTGGAACAGTGAACAAACTTGCGTCCTGTGTTAGAAAGGCACCGGCCTGAATAGGACTTAAAGCAGACCTCTTGTTCACGTAATATGGCAGGTTACTGTGCTAGACTTTAGCAATTAAAAAATAATAATAAAATCCAATCGTTGCTTTTAGGAACTTTTTCTCTGATGGTAAGAAACTGATGTAATTAATTTCAGTATAACCTGTCAAATGCTCTAATGGGAATATGTCTGTGATTGCTCAGAGGAGGTGATGGTAGATTTTGGGAAGGAATTCAGATCATACTTCAGAGAGGAAGTGTTGCAGGATCATGAGTCAAAGAACATGTAGGAATATGGTTGGCGTAGAGGGGCGGAAGGGCACAGAAGCATTTGCCAAAACATAGACATTCAGAAAAACAGGGGTCGTTAGGAAATGAACGGTAGTCCCTCTCCTGTCCATGGAGCGGCGTCACTCTGGGTCCCTCTCTGCTGCTTTGCCAGGTGCTCCACACTTGTCCTCCACCTACTCATCTTCCACCCAGCCTTTCCCTCTCAGGTCTGCAGAACTCCCTGGTCTTTGATGTCTCCCCCTGTGCCCCTCCTCAAGCCCCACCCAGCCAGTTTCTCCTCCGAGTTCCAGACGTGTGTCCAAGTGCCCATGAGGTACCACCACAGAGATGTCCTGGGCATCTCAAGGGTGGCATGTCCTAGATTTGTGCTAAGCTTCTCCCAGAAGTATATTATTCCCCCCTGATGTTCTCATTCTCAGCAAGCTGGACTCTCCATCCCACCAGCTCACAAGCTTGAGATCAAGAAGTCCTTGGAGCTAGAAGATCTCTATAAGCCTCCCCCAACCCCCATGAAGGTAGAAGTTCCCACAGTAAAGCATACTGACCTTATGTAGATGGCTTGATGGTTTGTGACAGGCATTCCCCCCTGTGTTGTGATGCTCAGATCATCCTGCTCCCAAGCTCCCTGGGCTTGCAGAAGGCATTCCCTTCACCCCGCTGTTGCTTACCACCCTCCTCACCAGGGCCAGACTCTGCCCCCCTCCACTGTCTTTCTCGGGGCCTCTCACTTCATGTCAGCTGCTCCCCCTCCCGACCCAGCGCCTGGTCACCACCCTTCTACCCTCACCTCTGTCTCCCTCCCATCCACACTCCACACAGAGTGAACTTTAAAACCTCAAACCTGATCGTGACATTCTCCTGCTGAAAAACGGCCTTGTGACTTTCATTGTGTCTTCGCAAATGACTGAAAACTTTTAAGATGGCCTGAGAGTGCTTTGGGTTATCGTCCTTTCTCTTTCTCTTTCTCCTTTCTTCCTTTCTCTTATTCACGTTCATAGTTTGTTTTGTTTTTACAGTATAAGCTCGTTTGGGTTCATGTCCATGAACAGGTGCTCTGCTCTCCGTACCTTGTGTTTGTGTTCGTAGTCACGTTGGCGCCAAGGGTTAGGGCTCTAATTGCCACGGGCTAATGAGAAAACTGTAGGACTGCTAGGTTAGGAGTTACTGTTTTACGGCAGCGAGAATGAGGGGGAATCAATGAGTCCCTGGGCACCCTGTGCTGGAACGGCCTCCAGGCTCCACGTACAAACAGGGAAACCGTCCCAGTACAAAGAGCTCTTTTGCTTGAGCAAAATGACATTAACCAGTGGCTAAAATTAGCCCTGTTAATTTGGATTTTGGGGCTGTTACCCTTTGTCATCTTAAACTTGACTTTATGGTTCCTTAGATCGCTGCTCTGTCACATGTGGGCTTCGTTGTAGGCTCCATATTACCAAGCAGGTGACCAGGTGACACGTTTTCTGCCTGGAGATGATGGCCCATCTCACAGGTGAAAGGCTTTGTCCTACAGGACTGCCCCCTCACACCCCCACTTCAGATTCTAATCACAAGTCCAAGTTGTTACCTGTGCTTCTGCTGATTGCCATAGATTGGAGGTTCCAACCGTTCCCCCCCACCTTTGATGAATTTGCTGGAGCGGCTCACAGAACTTAGAAAACCAGTTTACTTACTGGATTACTGGTATATTGTAGGCGGATATAACTTAGGAAGAGCTAGGAGAGATATATAGGAAAAGGTATGGGGAAAGGGCCCTCAGCTTCCCCCCACTCGTTCACCAACTTGGAAGCTTAATCAACGGCACCTCCCACCCCATCCTCTGGATTTCTGCGTGAGCTTCATTGCGTAGGCAATTGATTAAATCATTGACCTAATACTGAATCCGATTTCCAGCCCCTCTCCCCTCCCCAAAGGTTAGTGGCGGAGGGGGTGGGGATTGAAGGTCCCAACCTTCTAATTCTGGTTGGTTCCCCTGGTAAGCAGCACACCCCCTCCCCCCCCCACACACAAGGGGGCTTTCCAAAAGTTACCTCATTAACATAACAAATGATGTCTTTATTGCTATCATCATTTAGGAAATAATCAGGAGCTCTGTCAGAAAGGAAGATGAAGATCCAATATGTGTTTCTTTTTATAAATAATCTGAATATCACACACCTATAACATGTATATTATATAATACATCTATCATTATAATGATTGGTAACTTGAAGATGTTGGGGGGGGGATGTCATTCATGATTTTCCTCACCACCCTACTCCCCTACTTAAAAGAACTAGTTCAGAGCAACTGGTGGTTCCGTCAGTTAAGCCACCAACTCTTGGTTTCAGCTCAGTCACGATCTCAGGGTCGTGATCTCAGGATTATGACATCAAGCCCCGCATCACGTTCTGCACTCAGCACACAGTCTGCTTGGGATTCTCTCCCTCTGCCCCTGCCACTCGTGCACGTGCTCTCTCATGCACTCCCTCTCTCACCCTCTTTCAAGTGAATAAATAAATCTCAAAAATAAATAAAAGGGGCACCTGGGTGGCTCAGTTGGTTAAGCGACTGCCTTCGGCTCAGGTCATGATCTCAGAGTCCCGGGATTGAGCCGAGCCCCACATCGGGCTCCCTGCTCGGCGGGAAGCCTGCTTCTCCCTCTCTCACTCCCCCTGCTTGTGTTCCCTCTCTGGCTGTGTTTCTCTCTGTTAAATAAATAAATAAAATCTTAAATAAAACAAATAATTAATAAATAAATAAATGACCTAGTCCCATACTTAACTAGAGAAGAGTGGCCTCTCAGTGAGACCCCAGCATTGCCCCTGCCTTTCCATGGACTTCAGCCACGCAAGCTGCTTTTCCTTCCTCCAAAGCATGGAGCCACATCCTCCTGCTCAGTCTCTCTCCTCTCCCTTCAATTTTCACCCAGTTAACTCCTGTGTGTGTTTTCACGTTTTGGTCTAAATGTCATACCCTCCCCTCTCCCAAAAAAGATCTTTAGTGAACCTTTACCCTCCATCTAAGTCATGAGTTCTCTTGTCCCCTGGGATACCTGTGACTCTGTTTGGGATCTTTCTGCTTCTAGATCATAGACTGTCTGTGCTATTTTATACATCAGTGCTTTTCCAGCCCTTAATGCAGCCTGATGCCTTGTAGGTTCAGCAGTGTTTAAGGAGGGAAAGAACAGTTGTGGAGACGCTGTTTCTCCATTGCTTCGAAGATTACATTGGTTTGACCCTCAATCAATTGTTTTCACGGGGGAGTGTTATAGACTCAGGCAGGGGTGGGAGGAGGAGGGGGAGGTGGAGGAGGAGGGTTTCATAAAAGCCTTCAGTCTGCAAAGAATCCTGTTACCTTGACATCTGGCATATTTCTGTTTTTTTTTTTTTTTTTTAAAGATTTTATTTATTTAACAGAGAGAAACACAGTGAGAGAGGGAACACAGCAGGGGGAGTGAGAGAGGGAGAAGCAGGCTTCCCGCGGAG
>PITA01001114.1:40302-214076 GCA_004023965.1 Spilogale gracilis
CCCCCCCCCGAGAAGTCCTGTCTGAATTGTGTAGAAACTGCTTTCAGGAGTACTGGTTTCCAAACCTGACTTCATAGTAGAATCCTCTGGATTAAATTCTACCCCTATAGGTTCAGATTAGAAACATATTGGCTGATTCCAATGTGTGGCCAAATTTGAGAACTGTTGCTGAGCACTATTCAAATCTGTGTTTTGTGTTTGTTTCAAGTTTTAATTCTGTAAAAAATTTGTACTTAAAGACTATGCTTGGGGCTCATGTGGGTGGCTCAGTTGGCTAAACGTTTGCCTTCGCCTCAGGTCATGATCCCAGGGTCCTGGGATCGTCCCACAAAGGGCTCCCTGCTCAGCGGGGAGTGTGCCTTCCCCCCCCCCCCCCCAAGCTCTTTCTCTCTCACTCAAATAAATCTTTATAAAAATGTAATCAACAATGAAGACAGGAACCAATAGCTAAAAATAATACAGTAAAATCTCAAGTTAATAATGGATTTGAACTTGGTACCTCCTTTGTTGGTTTAAAACTCAAAGATAAACTGTAACAGCATGTCATAATCTCACAGTAAACAGCAAACCATTCCTATTTTTGAGTTCTGGAAATTTTTAAAAACGGGAATTAAATAGGGGCACCTGGGTGGCTTAGTCCGTTAAGCGTCTGCCTTTGGCTCAGGTCATGATCTCGGGGTGCTGGGATTGAGGCCCACGTTTGACTCCCTGCTGTACAGGGAGTCAGCTTCTCCTTCTGCAATCTGCTGCTCTCCCTGCTTGTGCTGTTTCTCTCTGTCAAATAAATAAATTTTTTTAAGAAAGATGCTTGAAGACAGTATGATACAGCGAGAAAAAATGTGACTGCAGATTGCTGTAGATGGATATGCGTGACTGGTTAATGGCAGTGAGGGTCCCAGATTTTCTTTTCTTTGACCCAGTCTTGCTGGTTTGGAGTCTAGACAGTATGTGCTCTGTGATCGTATCTTTGCTGTCTTCTGTTCATTAAGGCAGGTTAATTGCTAGAACAAACAGCCCCCCAAAATATCAGGGGTGCAACACAGGATGGCTTCTGGCTTAGTCTGCAGCCCCACAGGGGAAGGCGAGGAAGTTGATTTTATGCCACATGTCCTTTAGTTTAGAGCTGTGCCAGTCCGGAGGGCGCCCAGATGGCAGGCTTGGGAGATGGAGCCCAGCGGACCCTGAAGAAGGGGGTCTTTACCCACCAGCCATGGAAGCGGTCTATATCCGTCACTCGCTTTGTTGTTCAACTGCCCTTCTGTTCAGGTGGCCACATTCAGTCCCTGTTCTCCGCTGATTGCTGTCCTCACTATAACAGAGGCTGGCTCATTTTCCACTTCCTTCTGCTGGAGGATAAAGAAGGGATTTTGGGAAACATAACCTTATTTCTGCTTCACATGTTTTAACCAGAGAATTTAAGTTCTGTTTGCTTTGACATAATTGAATCAACAACAGCTGGCTAGATGTATGCATTTTTTTTTAACATTAAGAATTATTTAGGGCACCTGGGTGCCTCGGTCATTAAGCATCTGCCTTCAGTTCAGATCATGATCCCGGGGTTCTGGGATCAAGTCCTGCGTTGGGCTCCCTCCTGCTCGGTGGGAAGTCTGCTTCTCCATCTACTCCTCCCTCCTGCCTGTTCTCTCTCTGTCTCTCTCTCTCAAATAAATAAGTAAAATCTTTAAAAAAAAAAAAAAAAAAAGAAAAGAATGAAAAGAAAAGGGTGCCTGGGTGGCTCAGTGGCTTAAAGCCTCTGCCTTCGGCTCAGGTCATGATCTCAGGTCCTGGGATCGAGGCCCACATCAGTCTCTCTGCTCAGCAGGGAGCCTGTTTCCTCCTCTCTCTCTGCCTGCTTCTCTGACTACTTGTGATCTCTCTCTCTCTGTCAAATAAATAAATCTTAAAAAAAAAAAAAGTTCCTTAAATCTCTTCTTGTAGTTTTTCGTAGTTTCAGTGCATCCTTGGCGAACGCCCCCGTGCAGCAGATGCCGATCCGGGCGGGTGCCTGTGGCGTGAGGAAGGTGACGATGTGCACTAAGCCCTGTACTAGGAAGATTCTGGTTGCTGATAACAGAAAACCCAACCGAAGTTGTCCTACCTCCGATAACAGGGCAGGGCATTTCAGGTCTGTGGCTGACTGACTCCTGCTAGGCCTTCTCTGATTTTCTTGGCTTTTGCTTGATTAACTCAGGATAGGTGTGGTTATCTGCATCGAGGGGGATGTTTCTGCTGCTGTCTCCGGTGGGTGCGCAGAGCTCCCCAGGAGCCCTTGGCTTGCTTACATGAAGCCTCTCGGGCTGCAGTCCTCGCAGCTGCCCATGGCCAGCGCTGTCACTTGCAGAGGGTAAGGAATGACTGAGACTGGCCTAGCCTGGCGTAGATTCCCTGTGGGCCTATGGCACCCAGCGGGACATGACTGGTGTCATCTCGGTCCTTTCCTTTGTTACGTGTGGTTGATCATTTACCATGTTTTCAGCAAAATTCCTCTTTCATAACCTCCCAGAGTGTGACATTCACTAAGGGCAGCTTTTTTAGGACTAAGTGGGGCCTGTCTGTGTATGTTGCCCACTCAGCAATTATTAAAGTGCTACCGGGATATGTCATTGGCATCACTGTTCTCTTACTTACTTACACCTTTTTTTTTTAAGCCTTATTTAGAGAGAGCATGCACGCCTGAGCAGGGGGAGAGGGAGAGAATCTCAGGCAGAGTCTGCACTGAGTGTGGAGTCCGACATGAGGCTCAATCTCATGACCCCCAAATCATGACCTGAGCCAAATCAAGAGTTGGATTTTTAACTAACTGTGCCACCCAGGCGTCCCTGTTACACTTTTAGCTTTAAGTTTCCCAGCCTTTCACTAATCCTGTTCTCCCCACAGTACCGAGCATGGTATCTTACACAAAGTTGAGTTTCCCTTTCCAAATCTGTGATCTCCGTGCCTTCTTATCCACGTCCAACGCGGCTGTGCTTATCCAGCTCCAGACGGCACCTGCTCTCCCGCGGGGGGCCCCTGTGCTCCTTCCGGGACGTGACCTCCGGGGCTGTGTTCTTCCCGGGCCAGCTTGATGAGCTCAGTCTCTGCCTTCCATCTCCTGCAGTTGCCTCGCAGCCGTTGAACCCCACCCTCTCCACTTTTCCTTCTCACCACCTCTGATCTCAGCACCGCTGTCCCAACCCTGGACGCGGATGCCTAGCAGTTCCTCCCTCCCAGGACTAGTATGGAATAAAATGATTCTGTGTGGGTCCAGGACCTGTGGGCTCATTCCTTTGTCCTCTTAATCATGTTTACAAATAATTGCATGTTTAAGTATATTTGCCTGCTTTCAGTTTCCCAGAACGAGGCTGTGAATGGGCTCGTTCACCTGTTCACCTACTAAGTATTTACCAAGTACCTCTCAGCAGCCGGGCACTGCGGAGATGTCCGGATACTCTAGCGAAAGAAACGAAGATCCCTGCTGGTGTGCGGAGCTTCCCTCCCTGGGAAGGCACAGCCGTCCTCTCACCTTGACTTAGTGAAGGTAGTTCTGTTGACCTCTGGCCTCAGGCTTTGGTAATCCACAAAGGGCGTGGCCAGAGGAAGAACTTGCTTTTACTGCCCTTTAACTTGACTCATGGAACAGGCATTTCGACCTGTTTTGTGGACCAATTGGAGTGACGTTGGTCAGACTGTTTTTGGTTTTGTTTTAAGATTTTATTTATTGAGAGAGAGAAAGAAGAGCACAAGCAGGGAGAGTGGCAGAGGGAGAGGGAGAAACAGATCCTTCGCTGAGCAGAGAGCCGGATGCGGGGCTCGATCCCAGAACCCAGGGACCACAACCTGACCCAAGCAGATGTCGAACCGACTGAGCCACCCAGGCGCCCCTCAAACTGGGTTTTGTTTCTTTTCTTTTCTTTCTTTTTTTTTTTTTTAATCTGAACGAGCTTGTGCATTTTATTTTTCAGCGGTGAAAGTGGGGCAGGTAAAACCGAAAGCACCAAATTGATCCTCAAGTTTTTATCAGTCATCAGTCAACAGTCTTTGGAATTGTCCTTAAAGGAGAAGACATCCTGTGTTGAACAAGCTATTCTTGAAAGCAGGTATTTCTTTATCGTGCTCCTTATTTCCAATGAATATGATTCACTGTCCTCCCTGTGTGGCTCTTTTAAGGATAAGCTATAATTAGTTGGTCCATTTTCTCTTTTATAATTCCTCAAGGAAAAGTGCCAACATGGACATAGCAAGTTCTAACAACCTGAGCGACCGTTCCTGATCCCCCCCCACCCCCCTGGCCCCCTGCTGGGCCAGGTTTGTGTTGGTGAGTGGGTGATTCTGAGGAATGTTCCGCAGCCTCCTCTTACCAGTGAGCCCTTGCCTCGCTTTCCAGAGGCCTTCTTATGAGCAGAAATTTCAGCCTCTGGCGGCTGCGTAACAGAGGACTTAACACAGAGATGAGGGAGCCTCTGCTCCGCTTCTGGCCTCTGGAGGCACCATGTTGGCAAGATGGCAGTTTTTAAAGCCTCTCAGGGGCAGAAGGTCAGTGATATGTTGGGGGGCAATGAGCCTCTAAACTTCGAAAGAGGGCTGCATGGTCAGGTATCATCTGATTTTTTTTTTTTTTTTGAATGCGTATTTGCCTGATGTCTGATTTGTACCTTATTAAGATTTTAGAGCCAGTAAAGACTTTATAGATCTTATTGCTTAGAATTTAATCCAGAAGTCAGCAAACTACCCATCACCTGTAGCTTGCTTTTGTGTTTGTTTTAGCATCCATATACTTTTTTCAATTTTCATAAAATATGTATAACATGAAATTTATCATTTTAAATGTTTTTTTCAGTGTGCAGCTTCGTGCCATTAAGTACATTCACCCTGTTGTGCAACTATTAAAAACCACCCATCTTCAACTGGGGAGGGAGACAAACCATAAGAGACTCTTATCCTCAGGAAATAAACTGAGGGTTGCTGGGGGTTAGGGAGGAAGGGATAGGGTGGCTGAGTGATGGACGTTGGGGAGGGTATGTGCTATGGTGAGTGCTGTGAATTGTGGAAGACTGATGTTCACAGTCCTGTACCCCTGATGCAAATAATACATCATACATTAATAATAATTTTTTAAAAAACCATCTTCAGAACTTTCTCATCTTCCTGCAGCCTGTTTTTGTAAATAAAGTTTTATCAGAACACAGACACTCATTTGTTTATATATTGTTTATAGTGGCAGAGCCCCGTAGTTGTAACAGAGACCCCACGATGCACAAAGCCTACAATATCTATCGTCTGGTTCTTTACAAAAAAGTTTGCCACCTCCTGACCTGGTCTGACCTGTCTTACAGATGGGGAGGACCCAAAGAAATTACTTATAAATAAGTTGCCCCGGGACAGACAACAAATGGGTGAAATTCCCAGGACTGGGACTCTTTCTGTTGCTGAAATCTAAGTGGGGTCTTTTTCTGTGCAACCCTGGCGTGTGGAGATAAGCCCGGGCTAATTTACACAAGGACAAGCTGTTGTGGTTGTCAGAACTCAGTAACATCCCGTGCACGCTCTGCTCGCTGGGCTGTGATATCCAAAATGGATATGACTTAAAGACGCATTTCAGCAAGCACTTTGAAAATCTGGCTCTTCTGTAAAGAAACATAGTCACCATTAATACTTTTGATTTCAGATTTTTCTTGCAATTGTATATTTTGACGTTTGTGAGGAACACTCTTGCTGTTTTTAGATCTTCCCTAATTAACACTTGCTGCCCTCCTCACTTTCTCTTTTTTGATTAATTTTTTTTTTTATTGAAGTGTAATGACATGCAGTATCCTCTTAGCTTTGGGTATATATCATATAGATGAGCTGTTTTTTGCACATTATGAAATGATCCCCACGGTAAGTCTAGTGACCATCTGTTACCATCCATAGTGATCACAATGTTATTGATAGATGATCTCTGCTGAAATTGACATCTCAGGACGTATGTAACTTATAACTGGAGGTTGTCCTCATGGTTTTCACAGCCCCATCATGGAAGCTTTCGGCAATGCCAAGACCGTCTACAACAACAACTCCAGTCGCTTTGGGAAGTTCGTTCAGCTGCACATCTGCCAGAAGGGAAATATTCAGGGCGGGAGAATTGTAGATTGTATCCTGTTTCATTCTGGTCTTGTCTTTGGTATCCGCCTCTATAAGTACAAATTGCCCTTGGTTCTCATAAGGACAGATAATGCGAAACATTTCAGTAATTGCTTTACTGTTACTATGTTCGACTTGTGAATTATTCTAGGAGATAACCATTTTTATTTTGGAAAATTCTGTCATGTTCGTTGCCTGGAAAATTGGATTCATCATCAAGCATCAGGTGTTTGTTGTTTGAGATCCATCCTGTTAAATAGTTCGGCCCCTCCCAGGACTGCTTGTGTCCTGTTTGAAGTCCATGCTTTGTTGGCTCATCTCTTAGCACTGAAAGTCTCAATGTCAAAGGAACAGGGATTTGCAACTATTTCGGTGACAGAGAATAGAAAATTAAAGCCGCACTGAGCATGTCATATCCTGGTTTTGTTCCTTGACTGGCCATTGCTTTTCACATGAAGATTTATTAGAAAAAGTAAGTAAACCTGATTTAATTCACATTTTCTTCTATATAATAATAATTTTTGGAAATTATTAGTTTGTGTTCATGAAATGGAGGAAACATCTCTGAGATGAAATCTGATTTATCCCCGTAGAACCGAGTAGTAAGGCAAAACCCCGGGGAAAGGAATTATCACATATTCTATGCGCTGCTGGCAGGGCTGGAACCTGAACAGAGAGGTAAGTGGATGGGAGACCAGCAGAGCAATGTGGATTCGTCATTTGCTTTCCCTTGGAAAGCCTCAGGTATGACCTCTGCTTGGGCTTTGTTGGTTTTCCATCAATTGAAACGAGATATGTAAGAATCCCAAAAGATGCTGAGTCCCTTTTAGAGCCAAATAATGTAGACAGAAAATCATCAATAGAGAAATGTTACATTTTTTGTTTTTTGGGGATCCTGGTACTTCTCTGATTTGTAGGATATTCATGAAATAATATATGGTACATGTTGTAACTGGTTTACTTTGAAACCATACCCAAATCTAATTTCTAAACGTTTGATTTTTAAGGGAAAGTAAAACAGGACCCTTATCAGTTAGTTTTTCAAGAACATTTTCTGTCATGCCATCTAGTTTAATTAAACCTTTATTTTTATTTATTTATTTTTTCAAGAGTTGGACACTTAACTGACTGAGCCACCCAGGCACCCTTAATTAAATCCTTTTTATTTTCTCTAAATGATTGAGAGAACTTTTTTATATTAATAGGGGACTATTATTTATATACTTTTTTTATTTTTAAAGATTTTATTTATTTATTTGACAGAAAGAGACACAGCAAAGAGAGGGAACACAAGCAGGGGGAGTGAGAGAGGGAGAAGCAAGCTTCCTGCCAAGCAGGGAGCCCGATATGGGGCTCGATCCTGGGACTCTGGGATCACGACTTGAGCCCATGGCAGATACCCAATGAATGAGCCACCCAGGCGCCCCATATTTTTTTTTTCTTTTCTTTTTTTTTAAGTTACAAAATGAAGACTCTTTTGGATTCTGTCTCATCTTGGCCAAATACTGATTTTATGTTTTCCTTTGTCTTTTTGCAGAAGAATTTTATTTATCTGTGCCAGAAAACTACCACTACTTGAGGCAATCTGGATGTGTAGAAGACAAGACAATCAGTGACCAGGAATCCTTTAGGGAAGTGATTGTAAGTTACTTTCTTATTTTCCCCTTATTAAAAGTGACAGCCCCCTTTAAAAAAAAAAAGTGACATTTCATTCCTTGTTTCAAAAAAATGTTTTTAATGAAAATAGAAATAATTATGTTTGTACCACTGTATGAGAATAGGTACTTCCTTCTTGTTCCAAAATCGGATAAAGAATGTTCCAGACTGGAAGGGAATCCTTCTTCTTCAGAAGGTGGATATAGAATATCTCTGACATTCGGGATGGATGGGGGTTGACTTGGAACAGTGTATTAAAAAAAAAATACATCACAGGCCTGGCACTGGAACATGCCAATCTTTTTTGAGCTTATTAGTTTTATTTTTATTTTTTTATGACAGTTTCTACAGCTGAAAACAAATCTGTCAACCATTAGGTCAGGTGACTGTTAGGATCTTGTCTCATTCTGCTGGGCTGATTCTGACGACCAGTTCTGACCAGGAGAACAGTGGTCACCTTCAACACTGAGGAGTGGATACATGTGGCTCTTAGTTTTCTGCTGTCCCAAGGACTTTGTTATAAGGTGACAACATTTAGGAAGCCTGATCATCAAGCTCTTTTAACAGCCCCACCTGACTGAGAATGGCCGGTAGATTTTTGCCAATGGGCCTTCGTTCCGTTGCAGAGTCATTTAATACAACAGTTGGGTACAGTGGCTCGAGGGTTGATTCATCGTCATAAATGCAGCTGGCGTTGATGGAGCACTTGTTATAGGGACCGAAATGGGCCATGTCTACCTGGTGAGGTACACTCTACCTCTGGTTGGCTACACTCTACAACTCAGAGCTTGGTGTCCCGTCTAACCCTTCACAGCATCAGATAGAACTGGGGTGGAAAGAGTCTAACTCCAAATCCCAGACTCTAATCCACAAGGCAGGCGGGTGGTACCTACTTCTGGTCCAACACCAATTTGTCTATGAGGTTCTTGTTTTCGTAGTTGTCAACACTTCTCTATTCACTATCCCCGTTTATTTTTCTAGATTGTTCATAAACTGCCTTGTGGAATGAAATGAGGGTCTTTTTTTTTAAGTGAATAAATATACATCATTTTTCCAACTCTAGATTGAAATTAAAAACAGCAGTATGATCCTCTTCCCCTTCCCCCTTTTATTCTGTCATTTATAATGCAGGGGGTTTCTCTTGCCAAATCTCCTTCCTTGAAAGTTAACAAAAAAGCCCCTGCTTTTGCTGTGCACCCTGGACAGCCTGAGAATGGGTACTGAGAGTTGGATTTTATGAAATGTTTAAGCATTTTAAGTTTTCTTTTCCAATTTTGTTTTGCCCCTGGATTTCTATCACTACTCAGATTTTCTTCTCAATTCATTTACTATCATCTTAGTGTGTGTTAGAATGAATATGAAAACTCATATTTGATGAAAAAGGCAAAGAAAGGACTTTTCTTCCTGAGATTTTTTTTTTCTTTTTTTCTTTCTTGAAGCTAGAGAACAATGCTTTGTGATAAAAGGACATAGTTTGTGGCTGGAGACAGACTCCTAATTGTCCAAGAAGCAGCAGGTCTCCTACTTAGTAGCTCGCTGGCCACTAGGGTGCACTGGGCATCAGGTCCTCCCCTTGTCCTCAGAGCCCCAGAGAAGTCACTCTACTGGCTTTCCTCTGCTTTCCTCCTGGGCCTTTATTTTCTGATTCAGAATTATTTCTTCCTTTTGCTAGCCCACGGGTAGACTTTTGGGGTTCACCCTGCTTTCATTGATTGCTAGTTTTTATTATTAAGTTGAAAGAGTAGGTTTTGGCATTTAAAATCTGATCTTAGGTGTGCCTCGGTGGCTCAGTTGGTTAAGCGACTGCTTTCAGCTTGGGTCATGATCCTGGAGACCCGGTATCGAGCCCCACATCGGGCTCCCTGCTCAGCGGGAAGCCTGCTTCTCCCTCTCTCACTCCCCTTGCTTGTGTTCCCTCTTTGGGTGTATTTCTCTCTGTCAAATAAATAAATAAGATCTTTAAAAAAAAAAATAAAATCTGATCTTACATTGAAAAGGTATCAAGAGAGGAAGAAAATGTATACATAAATTGATGTACACAACAAGCTTACAAGTATTCCTTTTATAGATTCTTAAATATTTGTGATTACTTTTTAGTGTCAACCTACTAGAAGTGGCAATGAAAAGTTTCCTGGCTGTTAAAATCAGGAACAATGTAGTTTTTGGTATTTAACCTTCTGGAAGTTCTAAGCAATACAGTCAGGAAAGAAAAATGTGCACCTTTTCATAAAGGAGGAAAAATACTCTTTTCTATAAAAAGTTATTTTTTCTCTTCATACCCCCCCCCTTTACCTTAGCCTGCAAGAACCACAAATTGGGGAATGGCTTAAATAATTTGTTATAGCCATAAAATCGGTTCCATTACAGCAAGCAAAACATATGCTCAAATATATTTAGTTATATGGAAAAACTTGCTATTTTATAATTGAGGAAGATAAGCTGCAACACTAGATAATCCTTTTATTTTAAAAAAGCATTTTACATATATAATTTAGGATATATGATGATTGATAGAGTGATTATATGCAGACAGAAGGCTGGGATGTTATCTCAGGCAGAATTCTAAGATTTTATTTTATCATTCTGTGTTATATATTCATAGTGACTATATCAGCTTTAATGATTATATAATTACAATTACATTCCTAAAATCAATATTTCTACAATCATAAGTATCCTGTCAATACCAGCCAGCTCATTGTCCTGCCTAATGCAGTACTCTGTAACCAGGAGGAACACAAGAACGGTGAACAAGAGACATTGAACTCTTCAGGCTGAAGTTGGTTTTTGATATTCAATATGTTTGAGCTCCAGCTGTGTGCCAGCCAGTGTTCTAGGCACCAAGGAGACTCCACTAAATAAACCACAGATAATCCCGCTCTTCTGCTAAAGAAGGAAAAAAGATTAACCCTATTGTACTGCTCTTTTTAATGTAATTTGTCTCTCAATATTTTCTTCCAAAATCAAATACCACTTAGATTTGTATCCTCATATTTCACTTTTGTACAGTTTCTTCTCCCAGAGGTTTTGGGATCAAAGAAAGGGAAGGGACCACATTCCTTTAAGGCTGAAGGATGTTTGTGTACAAAATATGTTGAAATGTTCATAGAAATTATTTCTGTGAATTATGTTTGAAAACGTCATTTCTAGAGTACATGTTTAGCTACTAAAAATGATTTTATCACCTACAATGTTAGTATGCTTTTGTACTTCTTTTAAGAATTTTGAGTATTTCATTGAGAATTTGCTTTATGTATTTTTGGAGTTCATGATTGCCACCACTTGACATTAATAAGTGCCTGTTAACTATGCTGGACAGGTTTAGGGGACCTGGTTTTTTCTGGTGCAGACTCCATGAATTTATGCTGGATTTCATAGCCATGTTTTTCCACAGCCTTTGAAGTTGCCCTAGAAATTGGTCAGGATGCAAGCTATTTCAAGTCAGTAAGAGCAATTGATTTATCTTATTGCCTGTATTTGACCCACCAGAATTGTGGCTGGCGAAATGTGTGTGAAGGACTTTGGGGATGATAATCTTCCGATTCTCTTACTCCACAAGTGTTCAATGTTTATAGTGTGCCTGGCTGTGCACCAGGACTGCGGTTTCTGGACCGTATCCATGGTTTGTTTTGTTTTGTTTTGTTTTTTAAAGATTTTATTTATTTATTTGACAGAGAAACACAGTGAGAGAGGGAACACAAGCAGGGGGAGTGAGAGAGGGAGAAGCAGGCCCCCTGCCGAGCAGGGATCCCGATGTGGGACTCGATCCCGGGTCTCCGGGATCATGACCTGGGCCGAAGGCAGTCGCTTAACCAACTGAGCCAGCCAGGGGCCCCTATACTTCTTAACTATATTTCTTTACTTTTAACTTTTAGAACAAGTAAATTTGAATAATTATTTTTCCATGTGTTTTTTTTAATAAGCACTTGAGTAATAGTTCTTATTCTTTGTCTCAGTTTCTATTTGCACCCATGAAATGAGTCTTCTCACTCCTGATTAAATAATTCATGGTGTTATTATTTGTAATCATTGAATTATTGAAATGCAATGTACATATAATACTACCATTTAAAGTATACATTTTAATAGATTTTGAATTTACTCACCCATGTACCCACAACCACAATCCAGATAAAGGGTTATTCTTTACTCCGAAATTTCCTTTGGCCCTTCCCAGCCACCCTACTCCTGGGAAACCACTTCTGTTTTCAGGCACAAATCAGTAGATTTGTCTCTTCTAGAGGTTCTTGTCGGTGAAATCCTACAGAGGTTATTCCCCTATCTAGCTCCTTTTACTTACCTACATTGTACATAGATAGCACTGTGGTTCATTCCTTTTTCTAGTGAGTGGTATTCCATTGAATAGGCAGTGATTTGCTTATCCATTCCCCCGTTAATACTGTAAAAACATTGTACCGTTATTGTAAAAATATTGTCAAAACATTAAAAGACATGACAGAACATAATGTTCATGCGTTTTTTCCAACATCAACATTGCAACAGTTTTCAATACAGTAGATTTACTTCCCAGCCTGGTCTTCTTTATGGGGTTGGCTGGCTGGTTGTAGATTTACTTCCCAGCCTGCTGGCTCATTTGGGAGAGCATCTGACCATTGATCTCCAGGTTGAAAGTTCAAGTCCCACATTGAATATAAAAATTACTTTTTAAAAAAGTTACAGAAATATATATATTTTAAAAATTTACTGATAATGTGGTTTTATTTTTTTTTTAGTAATTTCTACACCCACCATGAGGCTTGAACTCATGACTCCAAGATTAAGAGTCCCACTGAGGGGAGGGTATGTGCTATTGTGGGCGCTGTGAATTGTGAAACTGATGATTCACAGACCTGTACCCCTGAAGCAAGTAACACATTAAATGTTAATTTAAAAAAAAAAGGGTCTCATGCTTTAGCCAGGCACCCCACAAAAATGTAATTTTAAACTTCTCATATAAAGCTGTCATAAATCCTGTTTCTGGACGATCATAATTTCCTGTACAAAGTATGTGCTATTCTAAACTATTAATCTGTTCCCAACTATTGCTGTATGTGACTTGTCTGACTAGAGGATACTTGGAAGAATAATTTTCTTGACGTGTTAATATAACACTGCAGTGAATATTTCATAGAACTTCCTTTCCTGTTGAAATTTTCCTGGGAATAAATTTCTAGCATGGAAGATTTATAAAAGATTGCTTTTTTCTTTTTATGTCTTTAGAAAGTAATAACATTGGCTAGATAATAAGTTTGTGAACCTTAGGTTCATTGGGCCGGAATTTGAATCTTGGTTGTGGAACCCTGTGAAAGTTATTGAACCTCTCTAAACATTATATGTTTATGTACATATGTGACCAACATAATACTGTCATATAATATTATTTTCCAAAAAAGATTATATTAACTTATGGCACCAAAGACCAGTGCATAAATGTCCCAGTTTCACCAATTTTCACTTTATCAGTCACAAGTGTTTTTGCTGATTTAATAAACACGATCTCAGATTTTCTTTGACTTGTACATGTTTGCTTTCCAGGAGGGATTTGCATATGCCTTCGGCTTAGGTCATGATCCTGGAGTCCCGGATCTAGTCCCACATCGAGCTCCCTGCTCAGCAAGGGATCTGCTTCTCCCTCTGACCTCTTCCCTCTCATGTTCCATCTCTCAAAGAAATAAAATCTTAAAAAAAAAAGAAATGCCTATTTTATTTCTGTTCTTCATGTATCTTTTATTATAGCCAAGCTGTTGCTCCTTCCCGTATAATTTTTGAATTGTTTTCCTGCCTCTTGTTTCTGTCCTTCATTTCAATTTTGTTTTTTCCTTGTAAAGAAGTTAAACTTTTCAGATGTGAAATCTCCAGTTGTTTCCTTTTAAAATTTCTACTGCTTTAGAGTAGTTTGCTGTTTCCTTCCTAATCCCCCTGAAGTGATTGTCATTGTCACGATTATTCCATTGTGGGCCCATGTGCTCTTGGTAGGTCATTTTCATTGGCATTACCAACAGTTCTGTCCTCAGTTGGGGGAAGGGGGTGCTTTTATCTTGACAAGGGTATGTCTTCTAAATCATAATAGAGGGGCACTTGGGTGGCTGGTGTTGGTTAAGCATTAAGCATCTGACTCTTGATTTCTGCTCAGGTCATGATCTCAGGGTCCTGAGCTCCAGCCCTGTGTCCATGCTTAATATGGAGCCTGCTTAAGATTCTCTCTTTCCCACTGCCCCCTGCCCCCCCATCTCTGAAATTATCAGTCAATCAAAATAGAAAATGAGGTCTTAGATGTGATTTAGACGATACCTGGCTTCAGCTGTTTCGATGCTTGTATTTGGGAGCAAACCTCCTCTCCTGTGGGGCCTGTTTGTTTTTATTTTTCCCCAAACAGCATTATGTTAACTCCCATTTCTTATGCAGGTGCTAAGCCAAGATCTTTAAAAATTCTTTGGAGAAATTAAGAGATATGATGAATGTCTAGGGAAGACTGATCTGGATCCATTCCTCTATTCCATCGTGTCTATTATAAAAGGGGTAGAGAGACTCTCCAAGCTACAGAATTCCAAACAGAGAATTTTATTCCTCCAACTTGGGTCCCTGCTGCATTTAGCTATTAAGGAAAGGGCCCGAAATGTACACTGGAGCAGTCCCATGCAGCCTTCCCCTTCTCACTGTCATTACCGTGACTGTCTTGGGTAATTCTCCCGTGGCGTCATTGGTAGGCTTGTACCTAATAAGGCAGATGTTTCGTTTTATGTCGTCGATTGGGTGATCTCCTTATTCTACAGTTCTTCCTTAATATCACATTCTTTTATGGGTGCCTGTGCAAATACTTATTTAAAACCGAGCGGTCATGAATCTATTTCTTGTTTTCTTCCCTTTAGAACAATACCTAACAATTGTACTGAGTAATGGGTTTTTCCTTTTCTTTACTGTGGAAGAAAAACAAGAAAAACATAAATGCATTGCTTTTCTCTCAGACGGCAATGGAAGTGATGCAGTTCGGCAAAGAAGAAGTTCGGGAGGTTTTGAGGCTGCTGGCTGGTGTGTTACATCTTGGGAACATAGAATTTATCACTGCTGGTGGGGCCCAAGTGTCCTTCAAAACAGGTAAGATGTCTCCCTTCCTCCATCCCTTGGCTTTTTCCTCAGAGGGAACTTAAGACCTAAAATATCTACTTTCTGGCCTTTCACAGAAAGAGCTTTCTGACCCCGGACAGAGACCTCGGGAACTTTGTGATTGATGGGAACTGTCAGCTAAGAAAGGGCCCAACCCTATGGGGAGTGATTATTGCAGGGAATGGTGGCTATGTTCTCATTCTTAGCAAGGGAAGAGGGAAATGGACCCAATGAAGAAATATGAGCCACGGGGATTAGATGTAGAAAAGTGTGAGGGGTCGGGGCGCCCTAGTTCTTGAGTGGGGATGTGGCACCCCCGGAGAAGACTGTTCTGGAGCAGAAACGCTGTCCACAGTCTGGCTCCATCACAGGCTGTCCCCTTGGGCAGCATATCCCCCAACGCTAGTGATTTCTTATCTGTAAAGTACCTCACTGATGTGTTGTCAAGACTAAAAATTAACACGCATATGGCATGTCAGTTGTCCTTTTCCTAGAGTGATTTATGCATTTATTTTTGGAACTTTCCTGATGGAAGCAGTATGTAGGGCACAAAGCCTTGGGGGTTGGAAGCAGTAAAGGTTGAAATGGCTCTAGGTGAGGACTGCGCTGTAGGTCAGTGGTTCTCAAACATTTGGTCCCAGCACCTCTGAATCATCTTGAAACCTTAGAGGACTCCAAAGAGCTATTGTTTATGTGCTTCATATCTGTTCATGTTACTGCCTTAGAAATTAACTAAGGTGTTGTAAAAAAAAAAACCAACAACTAATTTTGAAATAACCATAAAAAACCCATTGCATATTAAAGTAATCATATTTTTTATTTAAAAGACTGTCGGCACGTGGGTGACTCAGTGGGTTAAAGCCTCTGCCTTCAGCTCATGTCATGATCTCAGGGTCCTGGGATTGAGCCCCGCATCAGGCTCTCCGCTCGGCAAGGAGCCTGCCTCCCTCCTCTCTCTGCCTGCCTCTCTGCCTGCCTGTGATCTTTCTCTCTGTCAAATAAATCAATAAAACCTAACAATAACAACAAAAAAAGACTGTCTTCCAAAACAAAAAAAACCCTGTGACAAGACTGACATTGTGGGACACCTGGGTGGCTAACTTGGTTAACCGTCTCCCTTCAGCTCAAGCCATGATCCCAGGGTCCTGAGATCGAGCCCGGCGATGGGCTCCTTGCTCAGCAGGAAGCCTGCTTCTTCCTCTGCCTGCTGCTCCCCCTGCTGGTGCGTGCGCGCACGCGCGCTTTCTCTCTCTCGCTTTCTCTCAAATAAATAAAAATTCTAAAAAATGGAGTGATGTCTTACATTTTTGCAAACTTTTAAAACATCAGATGTCATGGAGGACAGCTAGCCTCTCTTATCTGCCTCTGCATTCCATTTGTCAAGATAGCTCGTGTCACGCCACCACTAGAAAACTCCTCTGTGTCATGGGAAGGGAATGAGAGTAAAACAGCAAAGGACATCTCAGTATCAAGGAAAATAGTTATGGCCTCGCAATCCCCTGGCAGTTGTTGGGTAGCCCCTGCCTTGGGGTCTCAGGACCACACTTGGTCCAAGCATCAGATTCACTGCTACTAGCCTGAGACCTATTAAGGGAGTGAATAACTTACCAACAGAATGCGTGTTCTGTAAATTCTACCTGAGGGACTGAGGAATGTTCTCTGCTTTAATGTATCACTGTGTGGACTTAGCTCCGGGGTCCTGGGGCCCATTCCTTCCGGGCTCAGTGCATCCACTTTCCCCTTGTTCTTCGTTTCCAGCTCTGGGCAGGTCTGCGGAGCTCCTCGGGCTGGACTCCGCACAGCTCACGGATGCTCTGACACAGAGATCCATGTTCCTCAGAGGGGAAGAGATCCTCACACCTCTCACCGTCCAACAGGTACATGCCCACGGCCATCAGAGCGTGCTGTAGAAGACGCTCCTGCATTTTCAGATTCGTGGCTTTGATTCAAATAACTAACTGCAACAAATGAGTTTGGTTCATGATCAAAATAAAGAAGATCCCCCGCTGAAGGGAGGAGACAAAGTTGTTCATTTCCTTAGAGGTAGTGCAGCCGAGTTTCTAAAAGGACTGAGTCCGATGGGGATTTCCTGGGTGCGAATCCCGACCTACCACTTTATGGTCTTGGGGAGTGTGTTCATTGTGTCTGTTTCCTCTCTCTAAGACCGGGATGATTCTTATACTGAATTTATAGGATTCTTGTAAGGATAATAATAAATATACACCAGCTACTTAAGTACCAAATAAATAGGAGCTCTTGTAATTCATTGTTGTTGTTTATGCAGTAGTACTTAGTTTTGCTTCTACTGCCTTGAACCAATTATATGTACTAGCCCATCTTGTGTCAGTTTCTTGATTGGGTAAGTACAAATGCTCACTACTAGGAAGAAAATTTTTCTGTGTACAAAGTAGATCATGAGAGGTGCCTGGGTGGCTTAGTGGGTTAAGCACCTACCTTCAGCTCAGATCAGGATCCCAGAGTCCCAGTATCGAGTCTTGCATTGAGCTTCCTGCTCAGTGGGGAGCCCCTCACCCTGCTCAGGCACTCTCGCTCTCTCTCATATAACTAGCTAGCTAGCTAGATAGATTAGATAGATAAAATAAATAAATAAATCTTTTAAATAAATAAATAATAAAAATATTTTAAACAGTATATTATGAGAAGATGATCTTGAGAAAACTCAGGCCTTAACTGTTGTCTTAAACCTGATAGGATGTAGTTATATATATGTTGGTTCAGATGTCTTCCTATAACTTGACATAAAGACTTGAGTTTGAAAGCCTGATGTTTAAAGGAGGTCCTACTATAAAGTGAGTGAGCGAGCTCTGGTTCGCCCTTCCTTTAGACACCTGTGTTTTCCTAGATGGCGCTGATTTACTTGGTATTGGGTGCACAGGTGTTACTCCTGGCCACTGCATGTGTCTGCGAGGGGGGGCAGGGGCTGACGATGGTCAGCGGGAGACGGTGATGGGGCTCCTCTCCCACAGGCGGAAGACAGCCGAGACTCCTTGGCCATGGCACTTTATGCACGCTGCTTCGAGTGGGTGATTAAGAAGATTAACAGCAGGATCAAAGGCAAAGATGACTTTAAATCCATTGGCATTCTCGACATCTTTGGATTTGAAAACTTTGAGGTACGCCTCAGACTGAGTGGGATGCGTGAATTCTTTTCTATCCACTTCTTGCCTGACTGTGAGCTCATCTCTTCAAATAAATATTGATATATTTCTCTTCAGATTTTTTTTCCCTTTACTTCACCTGTATTAGTAAGGGCACTAAAGGTGCTTGTTGAATGGTTTCCTGTCCCCTCCTCCCAGGTTAATCACTTTGAGCAGTTCAATATAAACTATGCAAATGAAAAACTTCAAGAATATTTCAACAAGCATATTTTTTCTCTGGAACAACTAGAATATAGCAGGTAAGCACTCATAAGATTCTGCTTCAAAAAATTGTTTATAAAAACTCAGCCCCTAAATTAGATAGTTTTAAGGCTCTGTTTTATGATAACTTGGCCCTTTTAAATCTTGCCACAGGGAGGGATTGGTGTGGGAAGACATTGACTGGATAGACAATGGTGAATGCTTGGACCTGATTGAGAAGGTAACATTATTGAAACATTGTAGCAATCCCAAGGGTGTCCCGCTGGGCTGATTCATATTTATGGGAACAAAACAGCTAGTGCGAACATGCACATCAAAGATGTGACTGTTTAGAACACAATGGACCATTTGGAAACATACATGCAAATGTGCAAGGTGGAATTTAAATACTTGGCTGTCTTAAACCTATTGTCTCATTGAACTCCATATTTTAGAATCAACAGTGTGTGAGTGTTTCTGTGGAACTTAAATTCACTAGATATCTTCCTAGTATCATTCTGAATTTTTTAGAACCAAGAAATCACTATGCTTTTTCCTTTAACACACACTTACTTGAGAGAGGGGGAAGGGAGCTCTGAAATATTTTGAGGCATTCAGCTTTTAATTCATTTAACTTCTTTTCTCTCTTCTAGAAACTTGGTCTCCTAGCCCTTATCAATGAAGAAAGCCATTTTCCTCAAGCCACAGACAGCACCTTATTGGAGAAGTTACACAATCAACACGCCGTATGTCAAAACCTGCCAATTCTTAATTATGTCTGAGTAGCAGATCTGTGGATTAACATTACACATAAGATATGTCAGTACTGTTGGCTCCGCCATGCTTCCCACACATCATTTTTTTCTCAAACCAAAGCTGTCTTCTTCAGTCGCTAGAACTCAGTTGAAATAAGTTAAAGGGATAGATTTGGGGCTACTCGTCAGAATGTGCCTGCCCGCATTTAGTTGATGAGTGTAGACTTTAACCTCACTTCTGCGGTGATAGGCAGCACCTACACAGTTTTGATAAAGTATGCCACACACACTCTGACCTCAAACTCTGATGCGTGGTGGCTGTTTCAGATTGTTTTCATGATCTGTTGTAGTTCATTCTCTTGGGAAGTCAGTGCAGACCAGGAAGTGAAATGAGGCCTTTGTATTTTTTTTTTCTTAATTAGAATAACCACTTCTACGTGAAGCCCAGAGTTGCAGTGAACAACTTCGGAGTGAAACACTACGCTGGAGAGGTAACTTTCTAATTAAGATCCTTAGTGATATTTGCCCATTTGGTGTTTAGAGAAATAGTAATTTCAGAAGCCAATCATAAATGTGTCAAAATGACTTCTCTTCATGGGTCTGGCTTTTAATTCAGATGCTTATCACCTGAAGTTATTGTTTTGATCAGTTGTACCATTTCTCATTTATTTTTTGGAAAAACCAGGTGCAGTATGATGTCCGGGGCATCTTGGAGAAGAACAGAGATACCTTTAGAGATGATCTTCTGAACTTGCTAAGAGAAAGCCGGTATGTCAGTATCCTCCCCGAGACATCCTTAGCAAGCTAAGTATTATTTGTGCAAATGCTTTTAATTTAAAGAAAATAGAAGAAATTAGTATGGAAGCAATTTGATTTATTATCTCCTTTCATGGGCGATATTTCATTACTAAAGTGACGGAGATATAGAAAGTAATACGAGTAGCACTTTACAACCATTTAATGAGATATTCTAAGAACAGTGTGCATACCTGTGAGTTAGAGACTATTAATCCTGGTGTGAAGATCAACAGATTGATTCCTGGAGCAGTGAAGTGCCTTGCCCAAGAACGCTCGGCTAGTTTTTGATTTGTGCTGCTTGGCTGCAGAACCTGAGATCTTAACCAGGATGACCTCCTTTCTTCAACAAGCTTAGAGCTCTGTGTTACATTGCTTTCAGCCTTAGGTCTGTAGGAACCGTCTGTCTCTAGTTTAAGGAATGGCAGAAAAAATAAACAAATATCAACTCTGCTAAGATGACAAACTTACACGTTCATTTATTCATTCGTGAGTTGTTAAGTTCACACCATTACATCAGTAGTCGGTTCGCCTAGCTGCTCGTGTGTATGAAAGTAGGAGGCTGTGTGCGAGAGAAGGCGGGGGAATAACCCTTGGGGTGAAGCTTTGGATGCTTGTTTCAGATCCAGCGTGGATCTGTAACAGAAACAAAATTTTGTCCCCAAGGAGGGAAAGTAGCACAGTCATTAAAAACCCTGATGCTTTTAGGAATGTAAATGTCGGCTGCCCAGTCATGAAGACAGCTGTGAATTGGGGTGAAGGAAGCCCACTTACAATATCAGTTTAGGAGCTTAAAACTGAAGATATTTAGATTTGTTTTAACATTTCCTGTGGGAAGATTCCACGTTTACAGAACTGTCAGCTGTTCTTATTTTGAGATGAGTTTTCAGATCTGTAAAAAATGGCAACATTGGGGGGCACCCCGCTGGCTCAGTTGGTAGAGCATGTGACTCTTGATCTCAGGGTCCTGAGTTTGAGCCCTACAGTAGGGGCAGAGTTTACTTAAAAAAAAAAAAAAGTTTTAAAAAATAATAATAGTGGTGATGTTTTAAAAATACCATAGCACGTTATCTGTCAAAGCAATTTCTTAGTTGTTAGATCTTAAATGATACATTTAAAAATGACCTCGATGTGAACTAGAAGCCCTTGGCTGTGGGAAGATCCCAGGTGTGGAGGTCAGCAGGGTGGCCTTGGGCCGGTCGCCCCTCAAATCACGTTAAGGGGTTTTGTGTTTGGAGTGGAGAAGTTTCTGTTCCAGTCCAGGTTTCTCTCTGCAAAACTGTGAGGGCTTGGGCTGTGGCTGCTCTGCTCTCTTAAACCTTTGACACCTGTGGCATTTTAAGGGAACCCAAGCTTTTTGCCAAAACCCTCAAAGCACAGTTAAAGAACTTCAAAGGGTGATCATGAAATAGCACCCTGGAACAAAAACAAAAAAGGCACGAGGGCAAAGTGAGAAGTGGCAGGGCAGCCTTGACCTTGCGGCCTCGGGAGGGAGGGAGGGAGGCTCAGATGTCCTCCCGGACTTCCCTGCGCTCAGGGCAGCCACAGCCCCCCATTTTGTAGCCCATAACTGGACCATCTTCTGTGCTAGAAAGATAAGTGATTGAGAAGCCTTTTACTTTTTATTAGTAGTGGCAGTTTCATAGCACTTTTTAGCAATAACATAAATTCTAAAATTACCCCCACTTTTCAAATGAAAAATGAAGCTAAATCCAGCTTCTGCCCAAGTCAGTAGCGTGGAAGGGATGGAGGCGGGATGGAAACCCTGGTGGGCCTCAGGGTAGGTGAGCGCCTTTCCCTCTGGGAACTGGGTGGGTCTGCGAGACAGTGTGTGAGATAGAGGGAAACTTCCCCCTCCTCCAGGCAGAGGAATCAAGGCTGCAAGGAACTTAGGTGGCCCTCTGGAAACTCGGCGCCCCTCGGTGGCATTTCACCCTGGGTCACCTCCACCCGGATGCACTTCTTTTCTGAAGACCCTAGTGCTCATAAAGTGGCCAGATTTTTTTTTCAGTGCCTAAAGCACTTTGGCAGTGGTTGCTTTGAAATCTTGGGAATCCGTCCTAGCTCTTCCTGGACTCCATAGGTCACTTTCAGTGGGAACAGGCATGATAATTACAGTAATCCAGCACCGATTAATTGGGCCCCTCGCGGCCCTCCTGCTCTCTGCTCACACAGATTCGACTTCATCTATGACCTGTTTGAACACGTTTCAAGCCGCAATAACCAGGATACCTTGAAATGTGGAAGCAAACACCGACGGCCCACAGTCAGCTTGCAGTTCAAGGTTGGTCTGCGTTGCTGGCTTTCATGAGTCCATGCTTGCTGTGATTTTAGCAATTGAAAATGAGCTGGGGGGATGTGAGGTCCCTGGACGTGTTTATTTTTTTTCTCTTTGATGTCACCAGAGGGTGCTTTCAAAATACACCTTTTCTGAGTCAGATGAAAACGTGTAGACTTTTTTTGTGTCTTGTTAAAAATAAATAACGACTTATTCTAAGTTGAAGGACCGTTTGGCCCTGTGGGATCACTGATTTGTATTTAGAGGCTCCTGTGAATATAGAGCGTATTTCTTTCCATGTTTGGATTTTTTATACTTTTCCCAGATATGCTGACGGTATCGTAGCTAGGAATAATGACCAAGTAAGCGCATATTTAAATAAGATCAATGTCAGTTACCTGGTCCAGAGACCCAGAATTCAGGGAAAATCAGGACCGTTCTTCTATGCATTTCAAATATTTGGCCATTTTAGGAAGTTTAGAGGGAGAGCATATGAAGACCATTTTTTGAACTTAATGCTTCTGTTTGGCTCCCAAGTAACAGATCCTAATATGAAGAGAAGTGGAGGCACGTCAGTCAGTAGACATTTATTAAATCTTCCTTCAAAGGGTCTTTCATTTAGTTATTCAGAGTAGGATGTCTCCGGGGGGGGGGGGGGGCGCGTTCTGTGTGAGGTCCGTCCTACAGGGCAGCCGGCCATGAGCCCAGGGACACACCAGCGTTCCCAACAGCGCTGGGTTGCATGATATGACGGGCAGGGTTGACCCAGAAAGGTCATAATAAAAATAACTGCCACTTCCTGTGTAGGTTCTATGTGCCAGTCATCAGACTGATCGCCTCGTGTATGCAATCTTGTTCATTTCTCCCGTGATCTTATAAGTACGTACCATGGCCCCCGTTTTACGGATGACGAAACTGAGGTTTAGAGATGGAGGCCCCCTCAGTCTCTCTGAGAAGCAGGGTCTGAACTGAACCCACCTGACTCTAAAACCCAGACTCTCAGTCTCCCGGTAGAGTTGTTACGTCACCTTTCTCTAGGGCAGGGTTTCCCCGAATGGCCCTGGAAGGCGTTGTGGTTCTCTGGCGGCCGAGTTGCACTTTAAATCAAGGAAATGGCAGAGGGGGCTGGCCTTCCAGGCGCAGAGACCAGGCAGGAGAAGGGAGTCCTGAGACAAGAGTGTTGAGTCCTGTCGCTGGAAGACTGAGGCTCGAGGGGGCCAGCTGCCAGGATGTTTACAGAGAGTTAAACTGGTGCCAGAAACTATGAAGGGCCATGCATCCCAGGCCATTTTGTCGTCTGTGAGAAATCCTAAAGCTTTCGAAGCAGAAAAGTAACCCCTCAGTGCAGTGCTGTAGACAACCTAGTTTCTTCAGCAAGACTGTAAGAAGAAAAAGCCAGAAATGGAGGGGAAACCAGTGGGTTAAAAGAGACTAAAAGACCCTTAGATGCAGTATGAGAACTTCATTTACATTCTGATTTCAAAGAACTATTTTTTTTAAAAAGACTTTTTATTTATTAAAAAAAGATTATGAGAGAGAGAGAGAGTGCATAGGGAGAGGCAGAGGGAGAGAATCCTCAAGCAGACCCTGGGCTGAGTGCAGATCCTCACGCAGGGCTCGATCTCACGACCCTGAGCTCATGACCTGAGCTGAAACCAAGGGTCGGATGCTTAACAGCTGAGCCACCCAGGCGCCCCAGGGAACAGACCTTTTAAAAATGATGAAATTTGAGACACTTGAAGATTCAATATGAAATTTGAGACAGTTGCTTCTTTTAATACTGGTATTAAGGAATTCCTGTTAAAGCTTTTTAGGATAATGATATGATGGTTACATATGTATTTGAAAGTGTGTAGCCCTTAATAACACGTCCAGAAATCCTGAGGGATGAACTGACATGCTGTTTTAGATTTGCTTTCCTGTGAGGGGTGGGCATACTATGTAGGCAGATGTAGGCAGATGGGAATCGGAGCCATGAGCTAAAGCTGTTGAGAAGTGCTCATTCACTGTCTGCTCTGGGAAATGTTGAAAATTCTTCATAACCACACCACCAGGGGAAAAAAAAAATCTTAAGAAAATGATTTTAGGGTGTCTCAGTGGCTTAAAGCCTCTGCCTTTGGCTCAGGTCATGATCTCAGGGTCCTGGGATTAAAGCCCATGTCCAGCTCTCTGCTCAGCAGGGAGCCTGCTTCCTCCTTTCTCTCTGCCTACTTGTGATCTCTGTCAAATAAATAAATAAAATCTTTAAAAAAATGATTTTAAAAAAGGAAAGCAGTATTATAGAAGATTGATCTGCCTGGTGATTTGAGGGTAAGAGTTGAGAGATTGTGGAATACCGGTAGAGACTGTCATTTTGATGGAAATAATGAATTAGGAGAAAAAACTCCAAGGGGTAGAAAACAGGTTTTCTGTACACAACATCGAAATAGCCTAGAGTTGCTTTTTTTTTTTGCTGGTCAACACAGTGTTTTTTGTTTTTTGTTTTTTGTTTTTTTAATGATACTATTTCAAGGAAGTGACAAATGAGCTTTGTATACCGTGAAATAATGTCAGTGTCTACGAATTGTAGTGTTTTGGTTTTATTTTTATTAGAATGATGATGTTAGAAGTAAAAACTCTTATTAATCCTGTGATTTATATTGATTTTTATTCCTGTTTCTGATCAGTGCCTGGAATGCTAAGAAATGTAAAGAATGGCATAGTTAAGAGACTAAGTCAACATATACTTTTTCCTTTCTCATAGGACTCCCTGCACTCCTTGATGGCAACACTAAGCTCCTCTAATCCTTTCTTTGTTCGCTGTATCAAGCCAAACACTGAAAAGGTAAGATTTACCGCAGTGCTAGACAGAGGCTGAGTCTTTAAGGACACTGCCTCCTGGGGCACTTTTCTAAAGTCCTTTCATCATTGATGGTTCGAAGCGCATATGACTTTATTATAACCTAACAGTAAATGGAAAAATTCCCTTTGTCTTTTGGGCCTATTTGTCTGCTTCTGAAGGATGCTATTAAGCTTTAGAGAAGTCTAGCTTAAAAGGAAACATTGTAAAGCTTTCACAATTTTTTTTTTTAAGATTTGGTTTGAAATTTTGGGGCAGGCTTCTTTGTGGAAGAGATAGTTGGTGTAGATTTTGTGGTTGATTTCTTTTTTCATGTTGCTTTCTTGTTAAACACGATGAAGAGTCTATTCTAAGGAGCAGTGCTGATGCTAAAGGACTCTAACCTGTGCTCAGGCCTAATTTGAAAACTCCTGAAAGGATGCCATGGTCCGTTTTCGCGGGTAGGCTCTGTGAGGTTAGCTTTTTAATGCCACAGCCTGATTAGAAACATTGTGAGTGTTACAAGAAGCTATCTAAACAAAGAAAATTTAGTATTCAATGGATGTAGTTGCCGAATCCAAGACTAAATGGGCACCCTGCCCTAAAATGTTGAAAAATGGAAATGATCTTGATTTGGTAAGTATCAGCTCTTGGTAACTACCATCACTACCACCCGCCCCCGCTGCCAGGAGAGAAGTGTCATTGGTCCCTCATGTTGAAAAACTAAGTGTTATTCTCATAAGGCTTGGGCAAAGGAATCTGACCTGAACTGTTTTCTTGCGAGACTTGTGCTTTATTTGGATAACTTTGCTGATGCTAGATCTTACTTTTTATATTATTTACCAGCTGCCTGTCACTTTAATATTAGTGATTCCTCATTTATGGCTTAAAAGTGTTCCTAAGAACCACAATATTGAACTCTCTGTCTTCTAGGAAGGGAAAAGTGGATGCTTTCTTTAATCAAGAATAACGTATTAAGTTTGCTACCTTACTATGAGCCACGATGGTGGGGAATTTGGTCTTTGTACGGCTGAAAGCAATGGAGATTAGTCCTATGTGGAAGATCTGTGCATCTCTCCTGGTAGCTTAGAAGAGTAGCTCATCTTTCCATTTCTTGAATTTTATATTCTGATGTCCTAGATTACCACAAATATGGCAGCATATATAATATGTAGTTTGAGGACCCAATCTAGGAAATTACTAGTCAAAACATAATAATATACCATGTCAGCTGGTTTATATCTCCTTTATGACCTCAGTGGGCTATATTTACTATACAAATGGACTTCACACTTTGGGTTTATACTCACAGGAAGTGTTTGAGCTGTTACTTTTCCTCTCTTTACAGCAGTGTTGTTAATACCATATTTCGTTCTTCAAACATGATGTTTTTTCCCCCAGATTTAAGGGCCTGGGTATTGGACTGTATTTTACAGCCTTTGGAGAGCCGTAGTTTAATTGGGAGCTCTTTTCCTGCCTCAGGCATGTGTAACCTAGTCATGCAGGTTTATCGGCACTGGTGTCTTAGATTCAGTGAAATGGGGACCCGCCGTGCCAGCACTATTGTAAGGATAGCTTTCAATTTGAAAAACTCAGTGCCTCGTGTATTTGTTCTTTTTTGGGTGACATGGAATTTTTCCTTTAAATTGTAATCACTTTTAAAATTAGGCCTTCTTGGGGCGCCTGGGTGGCTCAGTTGGTTGAGCGACTGCCTTCAGCTCAGGTCATGATCCCGGAGACCGGGGATCGAGTCCCACATCGGGCTCCTTGCTCAGCAGGAAGCCTGCTTCTCCCTCTCTCACTCCCCCTGCTTGTGTTCCCTCTCTAGCTGTGTTTCTCTCTGTCAAATAAATAAATAAAATCTTAAAAAAAATTAAAATAAAAAAAATAAAATTAGGCCTTCTTGAAAACCCTTCAGCAGGCAAAATATGAAGAAATTACCTCTTTTTGATGTTTACTTTTTCTTGCTGGGATTTGACTGTGCCTCGTTGCTTTGACATTTGCATTTAAGGAAATGAGCCAGCCTGACCTCCTATTTCATTTGTGTTGCTTATGGTCTTCCTGTTGCCTGCTCTGTGGCAGACGCTAATTAATGCTCACCGAGAGACAGGGCCAGGGCCGTTGCAGACCCTGGAAAAACATCTCAGTACCATTTTAAATGCAGCCAGAAAGTAAAGGCTCAGACACATGAACTGACTTCTCTGAGGCCCAAGATGTAGGTGTGATTTTAAGTGTGAAGATGCTAATTAGAATATGCAAATAGTTAATTACAACTTGCTTAGCATTCCTTTGGTTCCATTGAAAATACCAGATGTTACTGGTGATGATGGTCTATGAAATGTGTGTAAAGAGCCCTTCTTTGTAGTTTATTATGAGTTTTCTTTTGTCCAAAGATTGGTGCTTCTAGAAATTTCACAGGGAAAATCTTACCTGCCATCGCCACTTAGATAGGGAGTATATGTTTCTGGTGCAAAGGGATGAGACTGTCTCTCCCTACCTCATACCCTCTTCCACTCATTTGTTCCATCAGGGGACTTTGAGAGGATGTATTCAAGGTGACATGTATGTAGGTATATTGGGCATCATTTGGTAACATGGGTCATGGATTTGGGCCAATTCTGGAGGGCTTACTTTGGAAAGTTCTATGACCAGAGGGATAAAAATAGGGCTTTAACGTCTGTGGCCTAAGGAAATGTGGTCTTAGAGAAAGTGAAGGAGATGTTTTGTGCTCTTGGGGGCATATCCAGCATATTCAAGGGCCCTGCCCAGTGGGCCCTGAGCTTGTCGGACAGGCTGCCTCCCCTCCTTGACAAGTATGAAGCTCAGAGTGGGTGCTTGGGCCTAATGCATCAGGAAATCCTTTGTTGGGAATATTACAGGGCTTTTGTTATTTGGGACTTTCCTGTTTTGCTTTGAAAAGCGAGTCCAAGCAGGGAGGATATAACTGAAATGCTAGAACATCATGTCAGTTCAGCTCTAATAATTGTGAGCTTTTTTTTTTAGGAACAACATGTAGCTAACCTTAGGTGTTGTATAAAAGACATTTCATGAGATTGGGAAATTCCAGTGCTGTTAGGAGGTGAATTTGTAAAAGCCTGCCTCTTAAAACAATGAATGGAATATTATTCAGCCATAAAAAGAATGAAATCTTGCCTTTTGCAAAGGCATGGATGGAGCTAGAGGGTATTATGCTAAATGAAATAAGTTAGAGAAAGACAAATCCGGTATGATTTCAGTCATGTGAAATTTAAGAACAAAACAAATGAGCAAAGGGAAAAAGGAGAGGCAAACCCCAAGACAGGCTCTTGGCCATGAAGAGCAGACTGATGGTCACCAGAGGGGAGGGGGTGGGGGATGGACAGAACAGGTGAAGGGATTAAGGAAGTCACCTGTGATGAGCATTGGGTGAGACACTGTTGAATCACTAGATTGTACACCTGAAACTAATGTTACTTTGTGTGTTAACTATACTGGAATTAAAATAACTTAAAAACAAGGCCTACCTCTCCATAGGGGCTTGAGTGCAGTCATTTCTTTGCCCTCTACAGCACCGAAGGCCGTAATCTTCCACTTGGCTTAGAATTTTGGAGTTTACAAAGGGCAGACTTCTCCACTAGATAATTTTTAGATGTAACCTGTTAACTTTTTTCTGTTGTGATTTGTTGGGCAGTACTAGTTGCCTGCTCAAAGTGCCCAAACCAACACCAGGAGATTTCTCTAACCAAGGAAACCTGCTTTGCTTCAGCAGACTTTCTCCCCAGGGGTGTCCTCTGGCCTGTGATCTTTCCCTTCTGTCCCCACCTGGTGTTTTAGCAAATAAGTTCTAGTCAGAAAAGTCTGTCATTAACATTCCTCAGAAAAACCCTGAGGAAGTGCAGGACAGAATTAAAGAAGGGAACAGACTGATGAATATCAGGAAACCCATCCGGGGGTGTGAGCCCTGGCTGTGGGATGTTCCCAGCCTCGAAAGTGGGGAAGGCGAGCCTGTCCCTTGTCAGGATCCTGCCTGGCTGAACCTCCTCTCTGTATCTTCTGGAGGTTTGTTGTGAGGAGCGCTCGGGCTCTAGGGGGGAAACAGCCTCGATTCCTACAGCATCCTCTTCAGGCTTTTAGGCCAGCATAACAGTATCTGCAAAGATTCTATTAGTGTCTCGTCCGAAAAGGCAGGACTTGGGCCACCTGAATCACCCCAAGACAGAGGGCTGGTGGAGGAAGCCTTCTAGCAGAGATGGTTGCTGGGAGGGAGGTTTATGTAAGGGAAGAGGAGAAGAGTGAGGAGTGGGACTGGCCGAGGGGAGGCCCCAGAGGAGGGAAACTGTGAGGTCTGGGCCGGGGCACTGCAGTCATATTTGCTGGAAATTGGAATAGCAGGCGGAGTACAGAGCTGGAGACAGACTTAGCCAGACCACAGTGGCTTGTCTTGGAGCACCGACAGTGAGCCCTGAGATGCAAGGACCTATCAACCTTCTCACGTGGTGGTCTTTGAAAGCCTTGAGAGAATGCCAGGGCTTTGCACTTAAATAAATCCTGATGACCTGTCCCGCTGTGTGTCCTGGTGCCACTGTTCATATCAGACTAGATCCCTCACTTGGACAATACCTGAGACGGCTGCTGGCACGCAGGAAGTGAGGACGCCGTGCAGACATGAAAACCTAAACCTTCCGTTTCCAGAGGCCTGGTGATTCCAAGAATGAATGAATGAATGAATTCAGCACATTCAGTCCTGGGGACTTACAGTTGTGTGATCCAGGTGCTGCCTGCCATTTGCCATTTGTTTTCTTGGGTTTTTGTTGTTGTTGTTTTATTTTAAGCTTGAACTCAAGACCCTGAGATCAAGAGTCACATGCTCTACAGACTGAACCAGCCAGGCAGTCCCCTCCCCCGCCCCATTTTTTTTTTAAACAATGACTAAACATTTCTTTAAAAAGTTCTGATGATCTTGTAGCTTATTTCCTACCTTAAATTTTTGCCCTGTTCTTCCTAAATCTTTTTCTTTCATTTTATTCTTTTTACTTGTCATTAGCCTTACTGATTTTTCTGGCAACAACTTTTTGTTTTTAGTCATTGTTCTCTCCGCCCTAATCCTATTTGCTGAATAAAGTAGCCCCTACATAGGGAAGATCTTAACCAGCTACAGCCTGTAGGACCTACTTTGCCCATCTTTGCACCCTGCTGCTCAGTGCCGAGCTCACTCATGGCGTATAAGTGCTTGACTTTGCCAAGATAAAGACCTAACTTGCTACTCTTTTTTTTTTTTTTAAGATTTTATCTTGAGGTAACCTCTACACCCAGTATGGGGCTCAAACTTAAAACTTCCAGATCAAGCGCCCATGCTCCACAGACCGAGCCCACCGAGCACCTGCTGACCTGCTACTTTTAATCTGACCGCAACAGGTTTCATTCTAGTTCATTTATATCAGGCAGGTTTTTTTGCTTCTGGATCCTCTTCGACTGATGTCGGTGGCAGTTACCCTAGGGATATACCAGGAGATCGGTATTAGGGTGATATCCTTATATGATTCAGCCTTTCTAGCCTCAAACATCAGCACAGGATGCTAGATTATCTCAGGGCTCTTGTGGGCAATTGGCTTGGGAGAGTTTTGCTCCTCCGAACATATGGTCTGTGCTTGTCTTGTGTTCATGTTTTTACTGTTCTTCCACGGGCAGCTGTTTGCCCAGGACCGTGTTTATGAAGGCCCCACGTGCCCCCCACCCCGGCTGCTCTCTGCTCTCCCTCAATGCCCTCCTGGGGTTACCTTTAGAGCAGGGACACGGATGGCTGTGTTCTGTTCCCGCCAGACACAGGTCTGCAGGTCATGGTGTCCTCACAGATTCCAGCCCTGGTTTATGCTGGATCACAGGAGCATCCTAAGATGGTTGCTGGCCTTTTCCTTTCTGGGTTTAGTTTTAAATCACTTATCTTTGGCAGATTGTCTAACTGCTGCCACTGCTCTGTGTGTCTTTTTTTTGTTTTTTGTTTTTAATTTTCTTTAGTTCTTGACGCTGTTATGCGATGAACATTTATTTCCATTTTTAAAAATGGACTTTAACTTTTATTTCTTTTTAAGTAATTTCTACACCCAGTGTGGGGCTCGAACACATAACCCTGAGATCAAGAGTGGGATGCTCTACCAATTAAACCAACCAGGTGCCCCTAAAATTAACTATATATTTTTAGGAAACTTTAAATTTACAGAAAATTTGAGCATATAGCATGGAGTTCCCATATCACTCTCCATCCCACTCAGCACACATACACACACAGTTTTCCCTCACATTAACATCATACATGACTATGTCATGTTTATTATAATTAATGAACCAGTATTCTAAGGTCCAAAGTTAACATTAAAGCTAATTGGGTTGTAAGGCTTTTTGAGTTTTGACATATGCACATGGTCAGGAAGTGTCAGAATGCCAACTATGTACAGTCTATCCCCAGTACTACCAACGCTGGCTCAGGTAATAGTTCCTAAGAATAGATTGTTTCTGATTGGCCGAAAGGCAAAGCGCTGAGAATAAGGGCTCTCTTCCGCAGGGTAAAATGCGAATCATACTGTTCTATGTGGAAGAAACCCACAAAAACGACCCAAGAAAATGGGGAGATGCTTCTGCTCCAGGGAGCACGAGGGAGCTAGGACATCTTAGAGTTCTCTGCCTCAGCAGCCCCTTTGACTTCTCTCTGCGTTCAGTTCGTCTTGCAGCCTTTAGATTTGGTTCCGTTTCCTCCACATACGTACTAGAAAAGGACACCCCTCCTCCCCCAACCCCCACCCCGGCATTGAGGAACCTTCCATAATTCTTCCTGTCTTTCTGACTGCCCCCCGTGTTGCCTGCTCCCCTGTAACTGGAGGGGCCCTGGCTAGCTTCTTTGTCTCTTGAGAACATCACCTACAGAAACAGGCAGCCTTACCTTTTCAGGAAATTTTAGCAAAGAAAACATTAAAGTAACCATTCTTTGCCCTGAACAAAACAATCCCATTACACCCCTCCGTGGTCACTCGAATCCTGTTTATCCTGTTGTCATGGCAACCATTCAGCAGCGCTATGCAAAGCCCGGGAGAATAGCCACAAATGAAGCTCTTTCTGCTCAAGGGGAGTGTTCTCAGGGCCGACTTTCCAAGGTCACAACTAAATTGCTCGAGTTTGTCTCCTGGCTTTTTCTTTTTTAGTAATAGGCCCTCTTTAAAAATCTGGGGGGCCCCCAAGTGTCTTCACACGTGTGTTGGGGCAGGAGAGGTGGTTAGTTCGCTCCTGCTGTTAAAACCCTCTCCAGGACCTGCTATCCCGCCAGCCTTCCCGGGCTGGACTTCTTTCAGTAGAATCGGGAATGAATTAAGCAAGCAGAGCCCAAGACACCACATAAAAGCCTGGGCACACCAGCAGGCCGAAGAAAGCCCGTTTTTGTGTCCGTTGTTGCCTCAGATGCTTGCAGGCCTGGACTGCCAAAGATGCAGCCATTTACAGTGAACAGACCCTGAACGGGCACGAGAAACCCAAGGTAGGAGTCTTTTTCTTTTTGGAACCGCTTAAAAGTGTCACCGGCCTGGGAACGATCACAGTACGGTAAGATCTGGTGGGGAAGTGTTTTAAGCCTGGGAGAAACAGGCGTTCTGGTCTCTCTGAGCACCAGAAAGGTTTAATTTCTAAAGGGGCTGTAAGTGCTGATTTTGATCGCACTGAGGAGTTGGAACTGTGAACACTTTGTCAGAATGATGGACGTTAGCCGATCAGGAATCGATAACAGGATATGTTTTTGGTAGACAATTCGCCTTGTATAGGTAATAGTGTTTATAGGTAAAAATAGAGAAAACTCATTTTTAATGAGGTTGGAAGGGGAAATCGCTGGCAGTGGTTTCTTTTGTTTGAAAGGTCATTGCGAGGCATTTTGCTTTAAAAGTTCAGTCTGCTTTAAAATCTGCAGACCTGTAGCTTTTTCTCACCTTGTACCTTGTGTGAACATTTCAAGGAAATCTGCCGGAAGAAGATTCCTTTCTTTTTAAATTGTATTGTAAACTGGTTGGTACATGAGTATGGAAATGGAGGAGTGACCAGAGCCTCCCTGCTGACTATCCTGAGTTGATTTGGCCGGAGCACACAAGCCAGAATTTTGCAATCAGCCTCAAGAGACCTGATAAGGCATATTTTGTTGAGAGAGTCTCTTAGTCTCCCCAAGGTGTCCCCAAAGAAAGAACATAATAGAGTGACTGGATGCTAATCTCTGCCTCCACCGGACAGTTAAATGTGTTCAGTTGATTTCCATTCATTTGCTAAAAGTGCCCTTTAAGGGAGCAAGTTTTAAATGTGAAGGCGGTCTTTCATATTTAATTGATTTACATTTAAAAGAAGCGGATAATAATGTGGCTGACGAGCTAAATCTGCTTTCATGGAAATAAATTTCCAAACGCAATGTGTTAGGTTTTCCCATCAGGTTTAACAATCTTACCAGTCATTCATCTGACATAAAATTGAAGATCAGCGAGAAAGGTGGAGTGTTAGTCACCAGTGGGAAAAGGACCACCTGTTTCTGCCTCTTTCAGGCCGACTTTCCGCACCCACATATCAGTATGTAGAGTGTCCCAGGTTCAGAATCCCCATTGCTTTGCAGGCGGGCTTGAGTGACAGAAGACAGTCCCTCCCGTGTTAAAGGATACTTTTCGGGAAGACTCTGATTACAGAGACCTGCCCTGTCTGCCCTTCAGGCTTCGGACCTGGGAGGTGCCTTCTTACCTGGGAGGTACCGGACTGCGGGCATGAGGGAAACACTTTCCCCTGTGCCCAGTGACCGATGGTCACGGCCTCCTCACCTCAGCCCTCCTCTGGCTGTGCATTTCAACTTTGTTCCTCCTGAACTTCTGGAAATAGCGACCAATCAGGATAGCAGCCCCAGTCTCAAACTGTTTTATGCAAACTGTGGGGTGATTTTGGGGGGAGTGCTAACTTAAATGGCCTTGCATTGGCATATTCACAGGCAGCCCCCTTAATGTGTGATTTCTGTGAGTGACTTTGTTCTAAAAACCCACCACTGCCCACCCAGCAACCAGAGAGTGGGTTCCCAAAGCGGTGGTCCCACTTGATGACTCTGGAAAAAAGGGGCCCTGGTTTGAGCCCAGACGGGGGGTGGGGGGTGGGGGGTGGGGTGGGGGGGTGCATCGCGCTGTGGATCAGAGACTGAGCCTCCCTGGGTCTCCTCGCAGCCATGGAGGAGGTCCTTCTGCCCCTCCTAGTCTCTTCAGCATTTTGCTCCTTTGGCCTTTGACCCTGGGGTGTCCCCCCATTCCTGCCTCAGGCTGCCTCTCTCCCTGACACACACAAATGCTACAACCCAGAGTAACAATACTAAAACCACTACCACAGTTAGTAACTGGGTTTTCCCTCCACCCCTCCTCGGTATAAAGGCAGTACTTACTGATTATAAAATCATTGGGAAATATGCAAAATACAAATTTAAATTATTTACATTTTATTTAGAGGCTGCTCTTAATTTTATAATGTTTATTAGCTTACTGTGTCTTAAGACATTCCTATGCTTTTTTTCACAACCACAGAATTCTGTCAGTAACTCTACTTTCAAATGGGTTCTATTATTGGACTATTTCCTTTTCTTCTTAAAAACAATGCTTCTGTGTTATTCATGTGTATTTATACCTGTGCACATTCAAGATTGTTTTTTAAAGGTAAATCATCCGTTTATTTGCTAAATCAGAGCACGCACGTTGTTAGGACTCGGATGTATACGTCCACATGGCACCATTGTTCATTAAGGCCAGCAGCTAACGGGAAGAATATTTTGCAACATGTATAACAATGGATTTATAGCTTTAAAAAGTAGCCCTTAGAAATCGGGAAGAAATTAACAAATGCGTTGGTAGAGATATGAATGAGAAACACAGGAATGAGAAATTCGCCAAGGTGATACACAAACGGGAAATAACCTGACAACTTTGGTGGTACAATCAGAGAAATCAAACTTAGAAAGGGATACTTTTGTCCATGTGAAGACTGAACGAGTTTCTTGGTTTTGTGTTGCCTTTTAATCGCACTCCTGGGGCGGTCATGGGAGAAACTCCCATTCGTGTACGCAGGGAGTTCAAACTGTGGCAGCTTTACTGAAGAGCTTCCTCTTGTTCTCTTGATTGAACATTTTCTTGCCTCTCCCGGGACTGTAAGCCATCCATTTTTCTCCTCCGTGCTGTCAGAAGTTCCTTCTCTCCCGGTTCCACTCCTGACTCACCTTCTCTGTGTATTAAATATATGTAAATATTCTGATGTTTAATACAGAGATCTATCCATAAAAGGCAGGGGAGGTGGGAGTGACTAGGGAATGCTTCCCTGAGCAGTCTTCACTGCTGAGTATTTCCAAAGAGAAGGCCATGCCCCTTTTCTTCTTTCTAATGCTACGCCATCAAAACTGCCTTTGCCTTCCTTCTGCGGAAAGCTTCCAGGTACAGTTTTTCCTGCCCCACCCTCTCACTCCTACGCCGGCTCCCCCCACCCCCGCGGCCTGTGACCTCAGACGGGGCCTCCTCCCCTCCCTCTCGCTCTTGACTGGTGCCCCAGCTGTAGGCACGGCCTTGGGTTCTGCCCTCCTCCTCACCTGTTCGCTCCCCGCAGAAATGCTCACTGCTCCCCTCCGGCTCTCAGCTTAAGTGAGTATCTCCTCTGCAAGGTATTTTTCCCAGCCCCAGACCCTCCTCTAAGCTTTGGCCTCCTCGGCTGATGTTGTAACCCTCCTTTTTCTTCCCCCCACCCCCCGGTTTCTGAAGTTTCTAGTTCTGTGCTGGCCTGCCTCCCCTGCATCGCATTTCAAATTAGAATGTGTTCATAATTTCACATTCTTGTCCTTCCACCTCCTTGCTTATCAGGTTTTTCTTATTTATCGGGTTGCAGCTGAGTACCACAACATTGGTAGCGATGGCATTTTGGACGGGGTGATCCTTTGCTGGGCGGCCGGCCTGTGGGTGCAGGACCTGTAACAGCCCCCCCCCTTCTCCCCATCAGATGCCAGGAACAGCTCCCGTGGGTCTCCAGATATTTCCAGACCTCCCCCAGGCAGCAGTGTTGCCTACTTGGCAACCAGTGGCTGACAGTATCAGTGCTGATTCTCTCTTGTTCCTTTGCTCTTGGTAAAAATGCCATCTATGTACAATTTAATTTTTTATACCAATTGTTTGGGCTTTGTACCTTGAATTTTACTATTGAATAGAGGGTGAAAAGAGAAAATGGCATACCCTTTAACATTTTTCCAGATGCATCGAGTCACTTGTTAACTTGTTTCCTGGTAATACTAGAAAATTGTAAAGGGGGGATGGGGTGCCCTTAGTATCCCAGTGTCTTGCAGGATTACGTAATTGTACTGTGTGACTACCCACTTTCTCAGATGAATGGGTGGCCTAGTTTCAGCCACTCTGAAAGGATAAAACGGTTCATTAAAGTGTGCCAGATGCTTCATTTGTCACTGTTTCACTTAAAAGGGAATACTGTTCAGCTTTGGAATTATACTGTTACACTCAAAGTTTGCCTTTGTGAAATGCAAGAAAAGCGTCCCTGTTGAAAATATGGCAGCATCCCCACCTCAGCCCCTCCACATTTATAATGAAAGGTTTGCTACCAAACGAATGTTTTAAAAACTGTTAAGTATAATTTTTTAGGAAGTCTCTTTAGATACACAAGAAAATGAAGTTTGAATATGCATACTCAAGTTGGATAAAAGACTTCTGCTTTTCAGACGGAAAGGGTTTAAAGGAAGGGGGTTTGGATACGAAATCCGTTTAGCATACCTTGATACTCTTTCTACTGGGACAGTTCAGTTAAGGTTATTAAAATACATAAGTAGAGGACTGAAACAAATTCTGGGGAGTCAAATTCCACAGGATTGTGAGGGCTGAAAGTAAAAGATCCTTAGTATGTTTGTTGTGGCTTGAGAAATTGCAGGAAGAAAATTCTGGCTTTTCATCTCTTTTTTTGCGGTTCGTTTACTTTACTATTAACTCTGAAACATTGGCCTATTCATTGGAGTCATTGACGTCATTACATTAATTCCAGTAGTGCTTGGACTTTGAATTTATATCAGACCCCACTTGCAGCTCCTAGGGGCTTTTTCTCCCAGGTGCCATGTAAATTAGGGAATTGAGGTCCTTTATGAAAATGGACGGGCACTTTGGACCTCGTTATGACATCATTTCATTTGTATTGTCAGGACTCTTAGCACACCTGTCAGTCCTCTGAGCTGGGTATCAAAGGTGCAAAAAGGTACAAAAAACTGTAAAACACAATGCACCTGACTATCCCTTAAAGCAGTCATTGTCCATAGTCTGTTGGCATCAGCAGATGGGCCACTTTGACTTGGGAGCGCCTCCTGTCTGGAGCTTAGCTGGAAGCATTTCCTGGTTTACACACACTTGGGGTATTGCCAGCGTCCGCAGAGTGAAAGCTTTTCCCTTCTCATGCTTGATTAGAAAAAAATGAACCACAATATAATCATCACTTGTTCTCCTGACTCACCTTGCCTGCTCCCAGCACATCCACGCTCCTTGTTGCAACATGACATGTTGACGTAGTTACATGATTGAGAACGTGGTTTGGAACTATTGGAGGAACCTTTAGCTGTTGGCCTGGGTGCATGGGCTTTTCTGTTCTCTGTTCTAGTCATTTTGGCAGCCAGCCTCCCACACAGATCACCCTCTGCCTGGTGCTGTGAGGGGTGTAAGCCGCCGGGAGGGGGGGGGTGCTCACTGAGATGGGGGGCGCTGCTGTGGGGGCATAAAGGGGTAGACACCCTTCCGTTGCTTATTAACTCTGCTGAGAACTGAGTGCGAAAATCTAGGAAGCAGCAAAGACATGAACAAATTATGTCTGAATCGTTTCTGTTTTTGTTCATGTTCTCTGACCGGCCTCGAATGTCAAAACACTGATGGGGGAAATGGGGAGTCAGACCCAGGAGCATTTGCAGAGCGTTCCCCAGTGTATATCATTGTAGACATTGTATTCCCACGGTTTTCTTTCTTTCTTTCTTTCTCTCTCTTTCTCTCTCTCTTTCTTTCTCTCTCTCTTTCTTTCTTTTTTTCAGATTTTATTTATTTATTTGACAGAGAGAAACACAGCTATAGAGGGAACACAAGCAGGGGGAGTGAGAGAGGGAGAAGCAGGCTTCCCACTGAGCAGGGATGCCGATGCTGGGCTCGATCCCCGGATCCCAGGATCATGACTTGAGCCTAAGGCAGATGCTTAACCACTGAGCCACCCAGGTGCTCCTTCCCACGGTTTTCTTGCTTAAATCACAGAACTTAAATTCTAATTTAACACTTGCCCTTCCCAGCCTATTGACTAGCCGGGAGCCAACGTGGACCTGTTTTCCTACATATTCTGAGGCTAACGCTGTAAGGCTGTCATAATTCTCAGAAGAGGTTGGATTTTTTTGTTTTCTTTTTTTTTTTTTTTTTTTGTTATTTGCTAGTGAGTAAGGCAGTCTGTCCTTTAGACAATAAATGGGTGACAGGATGATAAAATGGGTTACTCCTTAATATTTTTGGATGAAAATAATAAAGATGCCTCAGGAGACCGTGTATCATGGTAGACGGAATGAGGTTTTATAGAAAGTGTTGCATTCACTGTCACTAGTCTTTTAAGTCCTCTGTGTTCTCATTGATGAAATAAGGATAAAAGTCACCCCCTCCTTTTTTAAATTTTTTTATTTTTTAAGATTTTTATTTATTTGCCAGAGAGCGCGTGAACTCACAAGCAGGGGTAGTGGCAAGCAGAGGGAGAAGCAGGCTGTCCACTAAAACAGAGAGCCCAACACGGGCCTCGATCCCAGGACCCTGGGATCATGATATGAGCAGAAGGCTGTCATTTAACTGACAGTGACACCCAGGCATCCCAGAGGTCAGTCTTTTTTAGGGCGGTTACAAGGATTGACTATAATCATGTCTACAGAGCCTCCAGCCCAGACTGGCACACGGTGGTCACTGATGATAATTATCCTGCGGGTCATTATGCAAAGAGGCAGTGTGTCTGTGTCTTGGAAGAGCCCACCTACCCTGACTGTGTGGCGCTCCCAGCAGATCGAGGTGTTCATTTCCTCTCATGACCTGTCATTTGTATTGATTCACCGCTTACTGAAGTTGACACTATATGCTCAAATAGAATTTATTAAGGACCTATGTTCCTTTCCAAGAATGGGGGCAGCAATTAGTCAAACGGATCCCTGATGGAAGCAGACGGATAGGTTATTCTGAAGACAGGTGAAGAGAAAAGAACATTTTATTGTTATACGTGTTTTCTGTTTGCCGTGTCTTTCTAGAATTTTGGAATGTGTTTGTTCTGGCTCTGTACACATCCCTTTTATTGTTTTACCATTTTTCTTAGGTAGCGGAAGAGTCTTCAACTTAAAACTCTTTTGTGCTGATTCTCAGGCACCAGGGTCCTGGAGAAAAGTGTTAGGTCACAGAGGTTCCCGTGTGGCACATCACACGTTGGGCTCTTTAACCGTGTAGGGGGCGGCGGGGCCAAGGGGGAGGCATCCCACGGAAGCATCTTGAGTGGAATAGCATCGAAGCCAGGCCCCACGCTCAGCTGCTGCAGCGCAGGGAGTCTTGCCGAGGCCCCAGGGATGGGAAGAACCTGGCCTTCTAGCATTGCCTGACCTCCTGTTTCCTAGCAACTCCCAAGCGCCCATGGAATATTTTGTGCTGTCCCTAATTTATACTTAACAGATATTGGCTGTGTTTAAGGCTGGCTAATTTCCCATTATGACTTGCAGACAACCACTTTAATACATGAATAGGCAAGAGAAAGGACTCCTGGGAGGGAGGCTGTGCTCACCGACACTCCCTTCTCACCAGGCCTTCATTTTCCTTCTAGAAAGTAGAATTTACCAAGGACTTGCAAACGCATGAGCCTTTCCCCCACAGAGACAGGCTGCCCTGAAGGGTTCCCAAGTAAAATTCTTTTCTTTGACATTTTTTTCAGTATCCCAGCCCATATTCATGAATATTCATAAGTCTGCTACACAGATTATCTTGAGCGGCAACTCCTTCCTTAGCTGTGTTCTTGTGGGTGAATGCCGAGTGGCCACTTTCTGTTCCTTCCTGCATAAATGAGGCGATGGGATGGGGTGATTCTCACGCTCCTTCTAGCCCTCAGCTAGTAGGCATCTGATGAAATCCTACTCTTTCTAGTCCTTGGTGTCTCTCACTGGGGGCTCGGATTTTTCCCAGTTGCCATTTTTATTTTCATACTTATTAGAACTGTTCGGAGCCCTCAGTCCTGACTTGCCTTTGTAGCAGTTGTCTCTGAGCACTTCTTTTCCTCTGTAAGCCAGCTTACACTTAAGAATGGAGAAGTTTTTGTCCCTGAAGTTCAACACCTGAAGGCAGGAGACCACCGGTCTCTTCTCTGTTCTCCTGAGACCGCCGTGGCAATCGATCTGAGTACCAACTGAGCTAGCACTGCACTGTAAAAAAAAATAACCGGGGCCAAGCATTAAAGATGTCCGTCTGGCAGATTTTTCCAGGCTGTGGACGGTGAAGCCTGGAGGGCCACGCTGGGCACGTGTCCCATCCCCTGCTTTTCTGCTTTCGGGCCCAGCATCCTTGTAGCGTTAGCATAACCGTGACGATTGTGTATGCGCGTCGGCCTGGTCCATGGCTACGTTAGCGGTTTCGTGGCTGGCCAGTGCCTTCTTGCCAGTGTCTGCGAAGGGAGACATTGGCCCTCCTAAAGTGTTATTTCTCAGCCTGATTTTTCAGAGCAAGTGTGCATAAAAGGGATTCTGACCTATTCAGTATGGTGGACAGAGCATTGGAAATAGAACAGTGATGGACAGTGAGATTGAGGGTTAGTTCAGCAAGAGAAAGGGTTTAATTATATTCATTAGATAAAATGGCAACCGATTATACCCAAGAGGGAGGCTGCTTTATGGGGATTTCCAGATGGGATTTATGCTGAGGATCAGACTTCCTGTCATCTTTACTGGGGTCTGTGGATGATTTAGAATAAACCTGTGGTCTCCCTCCTGCTCCTCCCCACCCCCGCCATTTCTTGGTTTTTCTGAATCTCTCTCAGCACACCTTAATTGACTCTTCAAGATTGATTTATAGATACAGATATATCTCAGACTCCCAACCTCTGATTTTAAGTTTATATGACCTATTTGGAATTTAAAGATGCCCAGCCAGCCCACCCTCTCGTCCTTCCACTATTATTACTCTCTTTGAGGGGACTTGTTTTTCTTGCCCAGACCTCAGTCCACTAGCTTCTCTTAATCTCCCTGTGGACTCACTCTGAAATTTCACATTTTGCCCCAGTTGAATTCATTGGTGGGCCTTAACATTTTTTTTTTTATTAGAACACAACATATATATTTTTTAAAGTGCTCAGATCATAAGTAACCCGCTTTGAAGGATCTCTGCGTGAGCCCAGACATAAAAACAGCTGCCCATGGCAGACAGGAGAGCGGTTTAGTTATGAGCTTGGGGCTTCGGTGAGGACCTTGGGCTCACTGACCTTCATCCAGATTGCCCGCCTTGGCTTACGTGAGGCCCAAATCATCCTCTCTGGTCCCACACATTGCCAGAGGAGATCAGAAAATGTGCTCTTATTGGTTCTAGGACATGTTTGTATCGGCCCGAGAGGAGGAGGCCTCCCTGCCCTCATGTCAGCCTTCCCACTCCAACAAGGTGACCTCACTTTGTAATCCTGCAGAGGGCCGAGAACATCTGTCACTAGTGAACTCACCCACCCTCCTTCCCTCCTTCGGGTTCTTGCTACATGTTGAGTACAATGTTCCTAAGAACTGCCCTGTCCCAGACTTTTTTTTTTTTTTTAAGATTTTATTTATTTGACAGAGAGAAACACAGCTAGAGAGGGAACACAAGCAGGGGTAGTGAGAGAGGGAGGAGCAGGCTTTCCGCTGAGCAGGGAGTCCGATGCAGGGCTCCATTCTGGGACTCCAGGATCATGACGTGGGACGAAGGCAGATGTTTAATGACTGAGCCACCCAGGCGCCCCTGTCCCCGGCCTCTTGGCTAGGCGGCTGCTTCAAATGAGGCCACCAACTCATGGTTCTCATTCTAGCCACAGGGTGCTTACTCCATGCATTCTGTGTTTGATTCAGACTTCTCTGACCTAGATTTGAACTTGACCACAGCCCTGTGAGGTCCATCTGGCTTTGGCACCATGCACCAGCTCATGTTGTTGGTGAAGCCCTCTGCTGTGCTGAGCCTTTGGGATATTTTCGAAGTTTACCGTACTAACCACAATAGCATTTTCAGCTGTACGGCAACCGTATGTTTCCATCAGGGATCTGGATGTTTCTGGAGTCTAAGCCCATTCCTTACTGGTGCCCCTTCTTTCCCAGGGGGAGTCCTTCCCTTCCTCCACAGGACTGCTTCCATCTAACCACAGGTGGTGCAGGTGCGTCAAACACACTTGATACCCCTCAGTCTCCTTTTGAAAAAACCTTGAGTCTTAAGTGACAAGACACAGAAAAACTCAGCCAACAGTGACCTACACAATTTATACATAAGTATCACATTTAATAAGCTCTTGTTTAGAGGGCCCCGCAGTATTGGGTCTTCACATCAACGTGTTTGCAGTGCTCTTGGTCCTTCCTCAAGGTTGCAAAATGGCTGCCATAGGGACAACCATCACATCCTCACAGGCTATCTTGATTCCGTTAGCGGCTAGATTTTGAATATCTCTTGTCCCTTTGGGATGCACCTCTGAATCAAGCCAACAAATGTGTGGTCCTCTTAGAGTAAATATTAATCTGTGAAAGGAATCAGGGCAAGGCCAAAAGAGTAGCTCTCCTTTTATTAGGAAGGAAAAATCTTCCCAGGAGGCCCACAGTAGGTTTGCACCGCTCCACAGGAAACTTTGGAGAGTAAATATCTGGCCAAGGTGGGTGGGTTTACCCAGTTGGCTTGGAATGAGTTCATTCCCAGGACAGCTGCTGCTCTGAGTACAGTGGGAGTTCCATTTGCAAGGGAGGGTTGATGAGCTGAAGGCAGCCGCTTAGCAGACTAAACCACCCAGGTGCCCCTTATTTTTGTTGAGCCTGATTGATGTTTAAACAACAGAAAGGGAAATAATCCTAGTACTTGATGCAAAATTAAAATTGCGTACACATGATTATCAGAAATTTCTTACAAGCATCAGCCACCCTTGACGTTGGTATCTTGTAGACCAGCACTTCCCACGCCGTATGTGGCAAGGGAACAGTTCTTTTTTATTGCCAGTTTGTCGCGGAGTGGGACATTCGATGGTGTGTCCGTGTCGTATTGCTGCGGAAGGTCTGGGCGCTTTGCTTCCACTTCCGGTGGCTGGTCTCATCAGGCACCGGCACCTGTCACCAGCCGCACTAGGAGGGGTGCCCTTCTGGTTGTTCCACAAGGAAGAAGAGTAGGGAATGTGCTTATAGGTCCTGGTGCTAAGGACCTAGGGCTTAGCCGCATCACCTTGGGCAAGTCACCTGAGTTGTCCTGATTCACTTCTTCTGTGTCTATAAGGAAATCCTGTTCCTAGCTTATCCACTTGCCTTTATGTATAGGGTACTGGGAGATTTGATGGAGGTAAAGAAAATCTTTTGTGCAGAGTAGCCCGTATTTAAATATTAGACACTATTATTTGCTGTTTGGCTTTTTTCTTTTTAAGGCTTTTCTTTTTTTTTTTTTTTAAGATTTTATTTATTTATTTGACAGAGAGAGACAGATCACAAGTAGGCAGAGAGGCAGGCAGAGAAAGAGGGGGGAAGCAGGCTCCCCGCTGAGCAGAGAGCCCAACATGGGCCTTGATCCCAGGACCCTGAGATTGTGACCTGGAGCTGAAGGCAGAGGCTTTAACCCACTGAGCCACCCAGGCGCCCAGCTGTTTGGCTTTTAAATCAAGGAGAAAAACATAACTTTTTTCCCCTAGTAGTCCCTAGTAGTGAGAATTAAATAGCAACTCTATTTAAACAGCCCAGGGGTTCCCTTTTGCATTAACGCACTACTTTCTGTCTTCCCCACGTGAGAGGTGGGGGGCGTCCACAGGAAAGCCGTGGGTACCCCGGTCCCCCAAGAGGCGTCTGGCGTGCAGGTTTGAAGGCTGGGAACTTCCTGCGGGGTTTCTTGGGAATTCATGGCCCAAAGGGAGGCAGGGCTGGGGGCGTCTGTGTCCAGTATGTGCAGGAAAAGAGGGAAGGAAATGCAGTCGTGTGCAGTACTCTGCACGCATGGCCGGGAGAGGAACACAAGTCAGAGCAGCAGGTGCGAGGGCTGTTGTTAAAAGCAGGAAACAGGAAAGGAATAAGAATGGGAGAAAGACGCTGTGGAGGGGGGCAGGCTTGCATTCTTGTAATGCAAGGAAGCATTCAACCAAACATTAAATACGTGTGGCTTTTGGGCCATTTGTGGGGTTTGGAAACAAGCAAGTGATGTGAGCACAATGGTCATTGAGACTCGAATGGGTAAATGTCCCACGAACACAATTAAAGACAGAGTGCTTTTTCTGGACGCTGGGGAGCTGGGCTTTGGCCATAGCATTTCCACCCGTTTACTTGCCAGTTTTGGGGAACGAATCGATCGGGGTGCCCCCTTTTTGGCCTCTCCAGTCTAGCTTTAATACAGATCCCCCTCAGTGGTATGCTTTTTATTATTTTCATAGAAGCTAAAGACTCTGGGTTCAGGGGCCTGTTAGAAATAAAGCCAGCTGAATGTCCTCGGAACCTTCTGGAGTGACGTTAGGAACTGTAAATTTATTAGGAAAAATGAAATACGTATGTTTTGTTTGAGAATTGCATTGATATTTCGTACTTTATTTGAAGTTCATGGAAATTCATCATGTCTAATCTCTCTAGAATCATTAGCCTCATGGAAACTAGTTGGTGTGTCTTTCACATTCTTTGCGTGTTTTTCATCTTGGAATAATGGATCATGTTTTCAGTGAAAAGTAATATGTTCTGGTTTGGTTTCTGTATAAGCCTCGTATTAAAAGAGTTGGATGGTTCATTTTATATAAAAATATGCTCCAACTATCAAAGGCAAATAGAATTATAATGTTAAGCCTTGCTCTTTTTCTGCACATCTTCCTAGAGTCAGCAGTTCAGCCCAATTTGTTAGAGCCTGTCCCATGGAAATAAAGTGTGAGTCCTAAATGTCCTTTAAAATTTTTCCCATTGCCATGGTGAAGCACAAAAAGAAATTAGTTTTTGTGAAGTTAGTTTTAATGGTATACTTTAGCCCAGTATATCCATAATGTTATTTCAACAGGAGCTAAATGTCAAAATTATTAATGAGGTAGTCTACATTTCTCAGATTGATTGATTGATTGATTTTTTTTTTTTTTTGAAATCTGATAGGTAATTCACTGCAGACTGCAATTTAGTTTGCACTCTTTGATTGCACTCTTTACCTGGCTTTCGTTCTCTCCAGGGTCGGTTGGCATGCCTTTCTTGCAGCTGGCAAAATAGTAAATATTTCAAGCTTTGCCATTGTCGTGTGAGAGAATTCACGGACAATGCGTGGCTGGGTGCCAAGACAACTATTTACAAAACCAGGTGGCAAGCTGGGTGTGGCTCACAGGCTGAAGTCTGAAGTCGGCCAGCCCCTGCCCTAATGAAGCGCACTGTCTCTCGGAGTTTTCATCCTCACAAGGTGACTTCTGTTTTGATGTGAAGTCTGCTACCCACATAGCTATTGTGATGACTTTCATTCAAGAATACTCAGGAAAAATGTACCAGGAAACAAAGTCCATCATTGCAGAACGAAAACTTTGGGACCACAGTAACTCCTCATCCCACCTCCCGAACTTGTACCTCCCCAGGCAGGCAGTGTGAGCCAGGGGCTCATGGAGCTGGCTTGGTTCTCACTGTGCCCGGCTCTGTCTTGGAGTAGCTTTGTGACGCTTAGAAGTTACCTACTCTGTGCCTTGGGCCATGCATCTTTACCGTGGAACATGCAACTCTTGATCTCAGGGTGAGAAGTTCAAGTCCCATGTTGGGTGTAGAGATTACTTCAAAATCAAGTCTTAAAAAGTTCAATAAAAGCTAGCTTTATCAAGTTAGTGCAGTGTGTGGCACCTGGTACGTTCCTGGTATGTTAACCTTGCTTGTTACTGCCCCTGTTGGTACTATAGTAGTATTGCTCCAGATAGTATCAGTACTGCTGTTCCCACCACCACCGTGGGGACTCAGCACAGACCGTGCTTCAGCCTGAACGGCCCCCCGCCCGGGCTCCTCGCGTCTGCTTGCACAGGGTCACTTGGGATGGGGACTTGTTCACAAGGACCGGAGCTCCTGTGGTCTGGGGATACTTGGGCAGAGTCTGCCGGGATTCTGGTGGTAGCGGACGTGGTGCCTTTGCCGGTGACTGCCATGCGATGGGACTTCCGTCACTCATTCTGTGGACCGCTTGCCTACCACCAGCAGCCGCCTTGCCTGCATCCCAGGGCGGAGGAGATGAGCGCACGCCACCAGGTCTGCAGGTAGTTCAGTAGAAGTTGCAAAGCGCTCTGCAAATGTTAGCTAGTAGCATTTCTTGAGTAGTTGGTTCTCTTTGCCTCATGTCACACATTTAGTCTGATCATCATGGGCAGTCGGAAGGACTGAGGGGCCTGTGGATGCTTAATCCGTTGGTGGAAACGTAGCCCCTGTTCAGTGAGTGGTAGCTGCCGTTCTTATTAAATTAGTTTAAGACACAGCCTTTTATCATACTCCATCCCTGTAGATTTCTATGCATCCTTTGGACTAGAAATACTATTAAATGACCTTGTTATATAGCGTGACAGATAAACTCCCAAATTTCCATGGTCTGATGCACTAGAAGGTGGTGAGTCCCGTAAAATTATGACACTCAGCGTTGAAGACTGACAGAATTAAGTCACTAGAGTCTTCTCAGTAATGACTTTCTGATTGATTAAAATGTCGAACTAACAGGGACACCGTGTAAAGTGGGGCTGAGGGCATCCCGCAGGGTGATCTTGTCCTACAGCAAAGCCTCCCTCACACACGAGGCACCTCTCTGCTCCTGTTCCCTTGGAGGTCAAGGTTGGGTAGAGAAGTGGGAGTGATCACGTTCCAGTTCTCCATGCTCCTGACCGTGGGCCGTCAAAAGTACAGGAGGGCGTTCACTGCACAGCAAAGGGGCTCTGGATGGAGGGTGGACAGGAAACGCTCTGGTGTGGGGACTCTGCTATTCCACTTTTTAAATTTCCTTCCATTCATTAAAGTCTGAATAGAATACAGCCAAGAGTAGAAACCACCAAAACCTCCTCCCTAGGGAGCTGATGAAGTACGTCCTAGTCGAGGCATTGCGAGCGGCTGGTGGGAAAACGTGGGTCCCCTGTGTGTCCTCTAACAGCGGTGTCCTTAGGTGAGAACAAAAGGGCATATTTTCATTTGCCTTTTTTTTTTTAAACAGTGTGTGCGTGTACGTGTATGTGCTTGCAGGTGTGTGTAGAATGCTCAAGTGTTCGTACCCACATAGAACTTGTCCAGACAGACTCAGGAAGCTGGCCAGAGGGGTTTTCTCCAGGAGAGCTGTGGGATTTTTGCCTTATACATTCTCTGTGTTTCTGATTTAAAAAAAAAAGAAGAAGAAGAAAGAAAACCCAAAAAGAACCGACCAGCCTTTGGATGCATGATTCTGTCATTTAACCATAACTTAATGGAGAAATGAGACTACTTTTACTTCCCAGTTTCTTTTATATATTCGTCCTCACGCCCGTTATTGCAAAGTTACATCATTGTATAGTGTAGCTGAACCATTTCCTATAGAAACACATTCTGGTTAGGTCCTAGAAGTAGTTTAAAAAAAAAAAAAAAAAAAGAGTGGGGCATCGAGCTGTGTTTTGGGCGTGTTCTCCAGAAACACGTTTTGAGGACCGCTTGGACCTTGCAGCTGGCAACCTTAAGAGGCCCAGTTAAGTCAGTGCTAGGACGGACTTTTTCTACTCCTGTTTTCATAAAAGTAAATCAGATTGATCAGGTTGGATAGAATTTAAGGTTTCCTTGCAAAACTCCCACAGCGAGAAAGCTGGCTCCCATCATCCGCCATCTGTTTATTTAATCGTAGAGCAGCAGAGTTGTGAGCCTGCCATCCCTAGGGAAGAACTCTGAGCTATAGCTCCCTGCACCTACCTGTACAGCTCCCTTAGCCCTTAGTCTTACCCCATTTCCAAAGGTACTTACGACGGCCCTGACCCCGGTCCTTCGGTGAGGTGGTTTCATGCCTTTGTAATACATTGAGATTCTTTCATGACAATCTATATTACTTCCTGGGATCCTCCAAGGTTCATTTTTGGGCTTTAAAAGTCTTCAGATCTGGGCAAATGAATCACGTGGTATATCCATCATTACAGTATCCTACAGAATAGTTCCACCAACTTAAAATTTCCCTGTGCTTTACCTATTCATCTCTCGCCACTGAGTCCCTGGGAACCACTGCTGTTTATCCTGTCTCTGTAGCTTTGCCTTATTCAGAACGCCGTGTATTTGGAATCAAGAAGTAGACATATATGCTCATTTCAAACTGCTTTCCTGCAGCGCTTCCTCCATGTTTTGGGGAACTTGATACCTCTTTTTGAAAAATCTCTGAATAACGAACGTTCCATTATGTGGGTATACCACAGTTTCTTTGGCCATTCACCTATTGGATGACATTGTGATTGCTTGTAAATTTTGACAGGGGTGAATAAAACTGTTAGGAACATTGAACCTGCAGGGTTTTTTGCTTTCAGTTCTGTTGGCTAAATCTTTAGGAGCATGCTTGCTGGCTCTTATGAAACTGTGTTTAGCTTTATGAGAAACTGTCTTCCAGATTGACTATCATTTTGCATCCAGCCAACTATGAATTACCATTCTTGCTTCTCAGTATCTTCGCCATCATTGGGTATTTTCAGTTTTCTGGATTTAATCGTTCTAACAGGTGTGTGGCGGTATCTTTATTTTAATTAGCAATTTCCTAAAACAACTGCTGTTGAGTATCTTTCCGTATACTTAGTAGCTCCCTAGATCTTCTTTGGTGATGTGTCCAGATCTTTTCCCTATTTTTTACATGGGGTGGTGGTTTTCATATTGTCAAGGAGTAAGTGTTCATCTGGATATTGGATATGGTATTTTTTTCAGATAAATATTTTAAAAATATTTTCCCAGTGTGTTGCTTGTCTTTTCATTGTTTTAACAATATCTTTCACAGAGAAGTTAGCCAATTTTTCCTTTTATGACCTGTCTTTTGATATTATTTTAAAAGTCCTTGCCAAATAAGTACATTGGAAAAGGCTGTAAAGAGAGCCACAGTTTTATTCCTGCAACATGTAGTGTAAGTGTATATGTATGTGGTACGTCAGGGCCAATGGTAGGCAATTTAGTGACAAAGTCATAAAATGCAGGCCCTCCCCCGAGAGAATGCATCATCTAATGGGGACTTGACATGGATGTGTGTGACAGACATGCAAAAATACAGAACAGGAGAAGTCACGTGGTCAAAGTCACATCCTAAGGCCCCATACACTTGCGCTACCAAGGGAAGAGGAGGTGACGGATGATCCCGGGCCGATGCCTCAGGGGCAGAGTTATGTAGTGACGAGGGTGTGACTGAGAGACCCCTAAAAGATCCATGAAACTCAACAGTTTGGGACAGCAGGGGAATATCCAGAAGAAGGAAGTGACAGCTTTAGTCCAGAAACAGCTAGGGCTCTCTAGAATGTGAATCAGGTGTATGGTTTACCTAGTTATGTGTTGACCCGAAGGCGGGCAGGAGCCGTATTGCGGGGCCTTGAAGGGGAAGTTGAAGCCTTTGCCTCACTTTGGTGTGGTGTGTGCTGGGAGCTGGAGAGCTGAAATAGCGCCCTGAAGGATTCTGTATTTGTGTGTGCGTGTGTGTGTGCGTGTGTGTATGCGCGCCTGCGCTTGTGCTCTGGTCCAGTTTCTCCTTTCCTGTTGAGTTGTTGGGGTTGTGTCTGCGGTGAACATGGCAGCTTCCGGCTGTAATAGTTCAGTGTCTCTGTCTCAGGGTTGGTGACTGCACCGGCGGGAGGGGCGTCGCGTGAAGCCGTGCCCGGTGAGGGAGCAATCTCATGCTCTATAATCTCACCTCCGGGACTGATCATAGCTTCTGCCAGTCGGTGTCCCGGTGTTGCTTCTGTTCCTCACCTGGGAGGGGGCGGGGAGTTGCCGCTTCTCTCGAGGGGAAATTAGTTTCTGCATCTTTGCTCCAGACGTGAAATTAGCAAGCGGCAACAACTGTGACAAGCGTGTAGCGGGCAGGAGTGAAATGACTGGTGTAAGTACAAAGAGCTTTTGTCGCTAGTCTAATGGGCTTTTGTTTCGAGGTCAGGACAATTACACTGCCGCTTTAGTAGCCATGCTTTTGAAAACTCTTCAAAGCATGATAGACTTTTACTCAATATTTATTAACTGCTTTTTTGAGAGTTTGATGTGGCAAACACAGCAAATAAAGATTGAGAGGCCTTGCATCTTTTTTTTAAATTAATTTTTTTGGTTAATTAGTAAGTTGAGGACAGGCGTCCCATTGTAAGACTTTCTCAGTCATGATAGGGCTGGCAATGATCGTTTATTAGTGTAACATAATTGACTTTAGATAAGCCTTTCTGGAATCTTTGATTCTTCTGAAGTTGAAGAAGGGTTATCAGAAGTGAGGGTTATGTTTAAAGGTGACTAGAGTCACCTGATAATGGTAATACAAATGCACATCCACCTAAGATATTAAGTCCTCTCTATTTAAGATTAGTTGCAGTGCCTTTCCCCCCGGACTCTGTAATATTTACTTACCAAAATAAAGAATCATGTAAGGGTTCTTTTTACTAAGTAGATTATTTTCTATTTCTTAGGCTGTCAGGGACTAATCCAACATAATAGGGACTATGAAGTAAGGCCCTCAGTTGCAGACATAATATGTATGTAAACAAATATGTATGTGAAGATATTTCACATAGAGAAAGTAGGTCAGGATCCATTAAAAAAATACATTTTTTTTTAAAGATTTTATTTATTTGACAGAGAGAAACACAGCCATAGAGGGAGTGAGAGAGGGAGAGAGGGAGAAGCAGGCTTCCTGCTGAGCAGGCAGCCTGATGTGGGGCTCGATCCCGGGTCTCCGGGATCATGACCTGAGCCGAAGGCAGAGGTTTTACCACTGAGCCACCCAGGTGCCCCCCCAAAATAGAACTCTTTAATTTTAGAATGGTACACCACTCACTCTGAGAAATAGTCTACCAAAGGGGTGGGAGATTAAGTCTTGCAAGATGGAAAGTTAAAATTTTTTTTTTCTATTAAACTGCTAAGGGCACACTTGTTGATATAATGCTCAGATCTCATGTTTGGTTTTCAGGCCTACGGTTTGCTGCCATGTTACATTCTAAGCAGATTGGAGCCAGTCTCCAATTTGGACCCAATTGCGTGTTGGGTCCAAGCAAGGACAGGAGCATTCCATGCTGTTACCTGGAAGGTTGCTCTCAGTCTGTGGAAGGAACTTCGTTTCCTCGTCTACAAGTTGGAATCATCCGTCCTTCTAACCCACCCAGATCAGAGTAGAGAAGTACCTTCTCCCTGAGGTCCTGACTGGGCCCCTTCGCCCTGAAACCCCATGGGCCTCTGTGTGGCAAGCCAGGTTCCTTCTCCTCCTGAGTTCTCAGGGTTCCTCGCCTGGTTTCTGAGAGATCTCTCAAATCACGAGAACTTTGAGGGTCCATCAATAATGCACTGGCTCTGTTTTCTTCAGTAAGCACAGATTGAATGTCCTCATACTGTAGACAGGGGGCTATTTCCAAATTCGCTGACATCCTTATTATCTTTATGCAATATTTATGAAATTAAAAAAAGCTAGGTAATGTTCGGGATAATCAGATTCATTAATGCCTAAATGCGTTTATTTTTGTCTCTGGTTGTGAAGTGCCTCCCTGGGTTGTCCTGCGTTTCTGTTTATTAGCACCTCTCTTGCCCTTTATTTAGATTTGAAGCTGCAGAACGTAAGCCTTGCTCATAACTGGATTTTTGGGTAGGTCTTAGCTTGTTCTGTTAATCAGGGATTTGTTCTGTCTAGGCATTCTGAAATCTTTTTATTTTTTTTTAAAGATTTTTATTTATTGGACACACAGAGAGATCACAAGTAGGCAGAGAGGCAGGCAGAGAGAGCGAAGGAAACAAACAGGCTCCCTGCTGAGCAGAGAGCCTGATGTGGGCCTTGATCCCAGGACCCTGAGATCATGACCTGAGCCGAAGGCAGAGGCGTTAACCCACTGAGCCACCCAGGCGCTCCTGAAATCTTACTTTTTAAGGTGGTAGGGAAAACAGTTCTGATGGTGATGATGATGATAATGATGATTTGCAGAACTGACTTACCTGAAACAAGTACATGCAATCCTGTCTCCAGGAAGCCTCTCCCTCACGTCCATTGCTGCTTGTCCAAATTTTATTTTTTAAATTCTTATTTTTTAAGATTTGCATATTTATTTTAGAGCGAGCACGTGCAGGAGGGGCAGAGGGAGAGGGAGAGAGAATCTCAAGCAGACGTTGCACTGAGCACAGAGCCCGACACAGGGCTGGATCCCACGACCCTGAGATAAGACCTGACCCGAAACCAAGAATGGGACGCTTAACCGACTGTGCCGTCCAGGCGCCCCACTGCTTATCTATTTTAAATGCTTCCATGTCTTGTGTGGTTTTTAAGATACTTTTAAAAACCAGCTTTATTGAGATAGAATTCACATACCATACAGTTGACCCATGAAGTGTACACCTTGGCAGGGTTTTGTATGTTCGTAGATAACGTGCGCCCATCACCACTGTCCGTTTTAGAACTTTTTCATCAGCTCACAAGGAAACCCCCTACTCTTGTCCCCCCTCCCCGCCCCCCACACACACCTACCCCTACTGCTTCCACCAGCCCTAGGCAGCCACGACTCTGTGTCTGTAGAGTTCCCTTTCTGGACATTTCATATGGATGCACATGATCTTTTGTGACGGGCTTCTTTCACTTAGTATTCTGTTCCAAGGGATTCATGTAGTGTGTTTTAGTGCCTCATACCATAAATAGGGCAGGGCTTTTTGGGTTTGTTTTTGTTCCTTTGGGGTTTTTGGCTGCGGTCATTGTTTTAAAAAAAAAAAACGAGATTGTTCCACATACTTCCCTGCATGTTTTCTCAGCTTGCCAAAGGCCTGAGAGTCTACCGGTGTGTCTTTCACTTGGTCTTGTTTTGAATGGCTGCATAATATTTCATGATGTGCCTGATTATCAAAATATCCCCGGCCGTTCGTCTGGTCTTGTTTCCAGTTTTGACGCTGCCAACAAAGGGATCCTTGGACACCTTAGGTCTGACCGCATTCATCTCTTACCCTAAGCCTCTGTTGGCTCCGTATCTGGACAACAGTCGCCATCCAAGTTGGACGCGGGAAGGACCGTCGCCCAGGTTCCCCGCACCACGCTGTGTCCCAGACTAATGACTGCATTCTCTGTGGAACGCCGCTTCCCCTGCAGCACTGAACAGAAGTTGTTAGAGCCCAGACTCCGGGTCAGACCTGGGTTCAAATCATGTGTCGCCCTACCTCCTCATACTTGGCTTTCTTCTACATTCCTGAGGAGCTTAATTTGGACGTTTGATACGGTTTTATATTCGGCTTTCTGCTATGAGGATTTTTATACCTGCCACTCTTCTAAATTGAAGGGTTCTGGGAAATAGAATGCAGCCCCTGTGAGGCTACGCATGTGGGGGCAGGGACCTAAGGGAAATATCAGATCTTCCTCTCAATGTCTCTGTGAGCCTCAGACTGCTTTTTAGAAAATTAAATGGGCTCCCTGCTCAGCGGGACGTCTGCTTCTCTCTCTACCCTCCCCCTCTGCTCATGCTCTCTCTCTCTGTCTCCCTCTCTCTAATAAATAAATTTAAAGATCTTTTTAAAAATAAATAAAAAATTAAATGTTTTTTAAAAAAAGCAATTAAGGAGAGCCTGAAAAGATTAGTGCTTGTCCAGGGGGTGGGGGAGATAGAAAGGAGTAGGTGGAGCCCAGAGGATTTTTAGGGCCGCGAAACAACTCTATATAGTCCTCTAAGGGTGGATCTAAGTCTGTCCATCCAAACCCTTCCAATGCACAAGACGGAGAGCCCTGGACACTGTGGACTCTAGGTAGTGGTGATGGGCCAGTGCCGATTCATCAGTTCTAACAAATTCAGCGTCCCTGTGGGGGATGTTGATTAAAGGGGGAAAAAAATGTAGCCCCACTTCTTTTTTCTTTTTCTTTTTTTTTTTTTTTAGTCTTCCTCGAGCATGAACCATGAACCCTTACACATAGTAGGGTGTTTAAAGCCCAGACTCCTTCCTGGTTTATAGCTGTTACTTCCAAAGTGCACCTTATTTGTTCCCATCAAAACTTCAGGCATTCTCTGTCAGGGCGAACTCCAGCACTGGAAAACTAGTTCCCAGTGAAGACCAGTGTGTGCTAGGGACGTTTGGGAAGGAAAATGCCTGTAAGTTGTGACGGGTCCAGCCTCCAGCTGGGTCATCTTTGAACATTTAATTCACCGGAGAAGGAAGTAGAAACTAAAAAAGAGAAGCACCGGTGGAAATACAGGCTTACAACCCCCCTCCAACCTCTGAGCGCTGTGTGGGTTGCCCGTGGTGACAATCTTGCCTAGAGATCCCCCCTTCCTGGTTAAATTACTAGGAAGGGCCAGAAACACAATCGCAGTGCAAGTTTGGAAGGAGTGGCTGCTCCTGGTGGCTGCCTCCCTCCCTGGGTTGTATGAAATCCTACAACCACACCACACTAATTAGCCCGAGAATGGAAGGGGTTGTCATGGCAACCAAGCACTTTTTAAAGCACAGGAATGGTGTTCATTATTGTTCAGTGTCTTTAGCTGTGTCAGGAAGGTCAGTGTGGCAGGCGTTTTCCATACGAATTTTGGCCCCAGAGCCAAGCCAAAGGTGGAATGTTCCTCCGAGAGGCTGAAGATGGTGAGTGGGGCTGAACTTTTTTGGATTGGGTGGGGGGAGCGTCCCTTTTGTAATATTTTTTGGGACGTTCTAGGAACTGGTGCCAAACTAAGGAATCCTGAGGACGTTGTTAAATAGGGATTGGAAGAAACGATGCACGGAAAAATGTGGGTCAGGAATGGGGAGAGATTAAGAAAAGTCTTCGAGCATCCAATGATTGACTGTTAAATTAGTAGGTGTCTGATTATGAAATTAACAAAGTTGAGTAAGTCTGATGCTTTATTGTGTGTTTCTTTTACGTTAGCTCTGTGCTAGTCTTTGTGGATGGCTCCTGCTCAGATTATATTCCCAGATAATGTAACAGAACCGTGTTAGCCGAATACCTCTAGAACTGTTGCCTCTCTCCATTTTTTTAACACAAAAGATAAGGCATAAGAGTAACCGAGGGTGATTTTTTTATATTTTTACGTTTTTCTTACTTCTCCAGGGATAGTTAAATAATCAAGACTAAAAACCAGGGAGCTACAATTTTTTGGATATTTGCCCTAATTTTTTGGCTGTACTCGGGTAGAATACTGCTGAGTAAAGACAAGTTGACCACATTGTTTGTAGAAGAAATTCAATGAAAGAGAAGTCAGCCTGCTGGAGATGATGGCAGGCTGTCCCATCAAGAGCTGTAGGAGATTTGCAGAGCATTCTTCTAATTTATTCTTTGCTGGTTTGGAAAGCCTGCGGGAGAACATGGCTTTAAGCCTAAATTTGTATTAATGACCACATTTATATGGACTGCAAACTTAAGCCACTTTTTTTTTTTTTCTTTACTCTGTAATGGTATGCTTCCATCCTCTCAAGCTCTGTTTCAGTCATTTTATTCACAGTTGTGTAGGATAAAATACAAATTAGTTCAAGGGAGTGGCTGTTTGGAGGAAAAAACAAATCATTGCTCAAAAAGCCACAAGTGGGAAATGGCCTCCTTTTGGGCTTTCCCCTGAAAGACCATTGTCCAGTCTTGTTTGTTTGGCAATGGCGAGGTTAAGAGAATATATTTCAGGGCACGAAGTTTTGGGTTGATTTTTTTGGTCTGTCTTTGATTTGGACTTTTGGGGATTCATTTACCTACGGATCATTGTGTAGAGCTCTCAATACGTGGAGGGTTTGACTAGATACTGAGAAAACTAAAACTCTATATTTTGTCTCTTTTCCTCCACTGGTGCACTTTCTCTCTCCCTATTCCCCACCCCTGCCTCTGTGTTCTTCACTGGATCACTCTGTTCTTTGGCCAGAAAGATGCCTTTCAGTTCCTTGAAATGGAAACTCAAAACAAAAAGTGATATCCGGTTGACACTTTTTAGATTCTTTGAAAAGCAGTGTTAAAAATGGCAGCATGTTTATATTCCTCATTAAAACAGTCAGAAATTTGAACATGGAGATGAATACCAGGAAATTACTGGTATCTTTTAAGATATGACAGTGGCGTTGCAGGTTATACTAAGAAATGATATTGATCATGTTTACCAGTGAGCTGATGTGTCGTCTGGAACTCTAGGAAAATTTAAGGGCGGGGAGTAAGGGCTTGGGGACGGTGCTGGATTCACATGGTGATGATTGTTGAAGCCAAGTGATGGGTCTGTGGGGGTGGGGTTTGCTTTCCCTTCTGTATTTTTATGCTGGTGTGTGTGTGTGTGTGTGTGTGTGTGTAAGAATGGGAGGCGTGGCCTCGTTCACGTTATCTTTTCACCATTCTGCGTGTTCTAGATGCCAGACCAGTTTGACCAGGCCCTTGTGCTGAACCAGCTGCGGTACTCCGGGATGCTGGAGACAGTCAGGATCCGGAAGGCGGGCTATGCAGTCCGGAGACCCTTTCAGGATTTCTACAAAAGGCAAGGCGGGGCTGAATAGATCCTCTTTCTTTTCAGAGGAACTGGGGAAAGCGGAATTGTAGCAAAAGGTGACGCGGGCGTCTTTCTGTGGCAGGTATAAAGTGCTGATGCGGAACGCGGCTGTGCCCGAAGACATCCGGGGGAAGTGCACCGCCCTGCTGCGGCTCTACGACTCCTCCAGCAGCGAGTGGCAGCTGGGCAAGACCAAGGTAAAACACGGAGAAAGAACATTCGTCTTGTGGGGGTGCCTGGGGGGCTCAGCTGGGCGTTTCTCTCTCTCTCTCTCAGATAAGCAAAATTAAAAAAAAAAAAAAAGTTCATCCCATCAAACTCCTGGGAGATGTTAGGGCAGGTGTCCCGTGCGACCACTAACAAATGATTTTTGAACTTGGGGGATGATATGGTACCGTGACCACCGTGGTCTTTCGTCCTCCAGACAGTTAGTGTTATATCTGAAGTCCTTGACTTGTCAGGAACTTTGTTTTTTGAAATCCGGGGCCCAGCGTGTGTGTGTGTGTGTTTGCGTGCGTGTGCGTGTTTGTGTTCGTGTGTGTGCGTGTGTGTATGTGTGCATGCATGTGTGTGCGCATGTGTCCGTGTGTGCACGTGTTCGTATGTATTCATGTGTGTGCGCGTGCGTGTGTTCGCGTGTGTGCGTGTAGGCAGTCAGCACATTTGGGCTGATGAGCAGTTCAGTGCCAGGACGTGCCGGGCAGCCTCTGGCGTCAGAGAAGTGAGAGCCCAGACCCTTCGAACTGTTGGTGACGTGAACATTGGTTGCTGTCCCTGCCGCACGGGAGCTGTCATGCAAGACACTGGCCAACAGCCTGAAATCTCATAGGTTGACAAAACTCCAGTCTAGAAAAGCAAGCGAAGGTCATTTTTGGAACATGCTGGTCCGGCTGAGATGAGGCCTGTATCCCGTTTATGCCAGACAGGAGCTGAGGGGCAGACAATTTGGCCTCAGCAGCAAAAATTAGCCATAAAATTAATTGTGTGACTTGTCCTCCTTCTATCTGGGAGCTGCCAAAATCTTCCCTTCCCATTCACTCTTATTTTCTTCCCTCCACTCCCAGGCCTCGTCACACAGGAAAAACAGAAACGTGGCCTGGCTCAGAAAGGCAGGCAGCTGAGGGGGGTGACGTTGAGGGTTTAGAGGTACTCGAAGGTAAGAGGCGATCCTCATGCCTCAGTCTCCTGACCCTCCGAGTAGCAATGCACCATCTGGAAAGTATTTTAGAGTTTTCAACTGTATTACATTGTCTTTAACCAGAGAATTTCTTTCTTTAAAAATGGGAGAAAGGGGACCCCTGGGTGGCTCAGTCACTTGAGCATCTGACACTTAATCTCAGCCTAGGTCATCATCTCAGGGTCTCAGGTCATGATGGAGCCTGGTGTTGGGCTCAGCTCTGAGTGTGGAGCCTGCTTAAGATTCTCCCTGTCCCTGGATATCTGGATGGCTCAGTTGTTAGGTGTCTGCCTTCAGCTCCAGTCATGATCCTGGGGTCCTGGGATTGAGTCCTACATCAAGCTCCCTGTTCAGTCGGGAGCCTGCTTCTCCCTCTCCCACTCCTCCCTCCCCCGTTTGTGTTCCCTGTCTCTCTGGCAAATAAATGAGTAAAATCTTAAAAAAAAAAAAAGAATCCTCCCTCTGTACCTCACCCCACCACTTTGCTCTCAAAAAAAAAAAAAAAAAGTGGGGAGGGTGAAAAGGAGAACTGTTGACTGTCTTAGTCCATTTGGACTGATCTAACAACATACCACCAACTGGGTGACTTAACGAACAGACATTTATTTCTCATAGTTCTGGAGGCTGGAAGTCTGCGAGCAGGGTCCTCACATGGGGGGAGCTCTGGCTCCCCTCCCTCCTCTTAGAGGGCACGAATCCCATCATGGAGCCCCGCCCGCCTGACATCATCCAAGCCTAATTACTTCCTAGAGGTCCTGAGTCCAAAGCGGGGATGGAGAGGGCATGAACATCCCATCCGTCACATCAGTGACAAGTATGGAGAGATCGTGTGGGGACACTTAGCAAGGGAAACTGTATAACGGACCTATGCTTCTACTCTTGGCTTTCTTTTTTTTAAGATTATTTTAGAGAGAGAGAGAGTTGCGGGAGGGGCAGAGAGAGAGAGGGAAAGACTCTCAAGTAGACTCCCCACTGAGCATGGGGCTCAGTCTTGATCTCGCGACCCTGGGATCATGACCTGAGCTGAAATCGGGTGGGATGCTCAACCCGCCGAGCCACCCAGGCAGCCGGTGCTCCTCTACTCTTGGGCAGTTTCACCCTGGCAGGGATTTAAGATCAACCATCCAAGAGGGTAGTAATGGCATGCAGACCTATTGGATGAGTTATCTGTTGCTGTGTCACAAGCTACCACTAGCGTAGTTGCTGTAACAGCACATGTTTTAATTCCCTCAAAGTGTCGTGGGTCAGGGCTCCAGGCTCGGCCCAACCAGGGCCTCTGTCAGGGTCTCCCAGGCTACAGTCAGAATGTCAGCTGGGGTTGCATTCCCTCCTGGAGCTGGGGATCCTCTTCCAAGCTTACACGGTGCCAGGATCTGGTTCTTCCCAGTTGTAGGACCGAGGTCCCTGTTTTCTTGCTGGCTGCCACCCAGGGCTGCTCTCAGCTCCCAGAGGCTCCAGCGGTTTCCGACCACGTGATCTGTCCCCCAACATGGTGGCTCACTTCTTTAAGGCCAGTGGGAGAGTCTGGCTGTGGTCTCCTCAGCCAGAGTCTTTATAATTCATGTCTCCACAAGAGTGACATCCCATCCCTTTCTCATATTCCGTTGGCTAGAAGGAAGTCGGCTTCTACCCACACTTGCAGGATTAAACCGCAGTGTAAATCATTGGGGGAGTCACACCTCAGGTTGTGTCCCACAGGTTTATAGGTCTTTTCGGCCTGGGATTTTCCCTCCAGCCCTCACTTTACCCTCTTTTTATCTGACTCATCCTTCCGGTGTCAGCTTAGACATGGGCTTGGACAGGAACCCTTTTTGACCTTCTCTGTTGCGCCCCACATGAAAAATAGACCCCACACTGAGTCAAGCCCCCTCCTCTGTCCTCTACATCAGTCCCCTTGGGACATTCATCATGCTCTCGTGCCATCTTGGCGTTGCCTGCTGACTTCTCTACAGCTACCCAGGAGAGAACGCAGAGTTCACTGTTCATTCTTCTAAGCGATGCACAGAGTAGGAGCTCAGGCAATGTCTGGTAAGTGCTAAAAAACCATAAGGGATGGAACGAGGGCATCACCCATTTTGTCCCTCAGGGGAAACTTTCCAAAGATGGTTCAAATGGAACTCTTAACAATACAGTGTCACCTGCTCTGACTTTGTAATCAAAAAGATACTGCATTCTCTCTCAGTGGATACCCTCCTCCTACCCAGCCGCCTTACACAGTGGAGTAACACTAGAGATCATGATGTCTCAGACGGTGCTGGTCTCTTCTCTGAGCTCTCAAGAACCAACCCAACTTCACATACAATTACAATTACATTATGGAAATGAGGCCCAAGCAAGGTTTGAAACCAGGCCTAGCACAGGGGACAGAGACATAATGACATTGCCCTTTAGCTTCCTACATTCTTGGGCGAGAAGACATCCACATGCCACCAATAATCAAATGGGGTCCTCTCCTCTAGGAATAAAGACACTTTCTCCAGGAGAGCCCTCACTGTGGACTGAAATGCTCAGGGAAGCATTCAGGATGAGGACATCTTCAAAGAGGAGTTAAACTTTCATTGGTGACCAGTTGGAGGTAGAAGTAGGTTAGAAACTTGACAGTTCACAGAAACATTGGGGAGAAAATGTGAACATCAGAGCAGTTGAATCGTGTCCACTAAAGAGCTTTGACCTTGGCCACTGTTTGACTTAATTATACATGAGTGTGCGTATTGGTTAGCAACTAATGGACATCTGGATCTTCTGGTAAAGAAATTCCCATCACACACATTGGAGGGAAACGTGGACAGTGTTGTGGTTGGCAAATTAAGTGCAACACCAGGTCTGAATTAGTTGGCTCACGTTAAAACACATTTACTTCTTGTAAGGCAAGAGTTCGTATCTTCTGGGGAAACATTCCTAATGAAGGCAGGAGTCCTGCCTGAACCTCCGGTGTACAGCCCATCCTGAACATTCCCGTGTGCGTTCCCACTGTGAGGCTGAGTTCAGGGCGACCTGGTTTTGACTCTTCCTGCTGCTCTATGACTCGGACACATTTAATTTTTCTGACCACCAAGACTGCGTTGCCAGACCTGTCTCCCTCTGTTCTATGGCAATAAAGCCTGAAAGAGATATTGTTTATAAAGACATCTCACTAGGGTCATCCTTGGGTTCTTGAGCTATTAGATAAGGATGGAAAAAAGACCAGATGAAACTGTTCATATTGTACATTGAGTTGAGTTCAGCAGGGCAGTCCCGTAAGTGGGCAGCGCCCTTTGCTGAGCCACTCGGGGCCTGCTTGGGGCAACACCTCTGTTTACAGCAATGGCTCCCCCTGGCTCCAGCTCCGCCCGCGTCCCAGGAAGAGGAGGATGTGGCTGCTGTTCACTGCTGGGCTGGAGATCTGATGTGGCTTTCCCTGTATCCTTGCATGAACTGAGGGTAGATGTTCTTAAGCCTTAAGTCGGGTCTCTAGAAGTATTCTGCTCTATTTGTTTTCCCCTTGCGTTAGTGAGAGAACATCTAGAGAAAGATGAGGAGGTATATTTACTAGGCAGAGCAGAGAGCTCTTTGGGATGGGCATGAAACTTACATAAAGCAGGTATTTCTCTGATTCTGATTCAAACGAAGACATCCTGTAGACTTCCAATAGGTGAGAGACACTCTTCCCTTCGTAAAGCCATTTGTTCACGGAATAAATATATTGCTCATTAGAACTGGCTTTTCGTTTCATTATAACCCCACCACTGTCATGCTTCCCCAAGATGTGACTTTCGAATTTTAAATACCAGAACGACAGCACTAGAGTGAGAGCTTTAATGCTGAGAAAAGTCCCAAAGAAGTTTAAATACTTCTTGAAAGTCTAATCTTGATGACAGCTGCTTCAGAGATTCCTATTTCTGAAACTTTTTATCATTATCAAATAAATAAACTTTATACTTGCCTTTTATTTTTATTTATTTACTTATTTTTTGGCCAAGGATGCAGTCTCTTCATGCATCAATAGAGCCTATAATTGCAACTATAGGAAGAGAGTTGTACGAAAAACTTTTCTAGGAGAATTATTTGTGGTAGAGTTTGCAAGTGCTCCGGGGGCCCAGAGAACGAGGAGTCACGTGGTATAGTAGGATTCTTTATTTGCTTTTTTTTTTTACGCAAATGTCTTGAAAGAGAGAGCAGAATGTCTGGGAAAATGTGCTACTAAGAAAACATAATGTATCATTATCGGCCAGAATGACTCGCAGAAGCATAAATCAAAGCATCATGAGTGAGCGAGGGTGTCATTTAGCCTCCCGCCCACCACCACCGAAATGCTTCCAGGCTGACTGTTAATAGAAAAGCATGAAAATACTTGGCACTAGTTTTTCTAGGAAATAGTTCAGAATTTCTTAGGCAGGCAGTAAGTCTGAAATTATAAAATTAAAAGCTACCTTGATTGAAGGAGGGTCTTAATGTTTTCACATCTTTTCAAATACTGGGAATTCTGAGACACGGGACCAATTAGCAGATAAACTTCCCTTATTGAATAAGCATGGGATTGAGGTGCCTGTTCCCAGAAATAAGCCAGCAAATAGCTATGATCTGTTTTGTCCCAATTCTGGCATTCTTGTGAGGGTCAAACTGAGATATAGCACAAATAGTTCAATTCTCATTTTAAACTCAGTTTTCAGAATTACATTCTCTCTTTTTTTTTTTTTTTTTTTTAAGAATCTATTAGAGGGCATGAGCTGGGGTAGGCGGAGGCAGTGGGCTGGGGTGGTGGGAGACAGAGGAAGAGGGAAAAGCAGACTCCCCTCTGAGCAGGGAGCCTGCCCATCTGCTGAGCTCCATCCCAGGACCCTGGGATCGTGACCTGAGCCCAGAGGCAGACGCCTAGCTGACTGAGCCACCCAGGCGCCTTGAGAATTACATTCTTAATGTCAGGGTTTTTTTTTAATGTGCTTTAAAGTTTTTGAGGCCAAGATACCGTGATCGTAATCACTTCGCAGTCATGCAGAGAGAGTTTCCATGTGCTAGTAAAGTAACATTTTGCAAAGTTCTTGGATTTCTTCCCCCTCCCTTCCTCCCTCTCCTTCCTTCCTTTTGTAATATAGGGCATCTCTCTGTGTTTCTTGTGACACTTCATGTGAGACCGGTGCTTTTCCGTGAACTATTTGTCCCACTTAAGTGAGTGTAAACTTTGATGGCAACTTCATGCCCTTTGTACCTGTTGGAGCTAATAACCAAAAAAAGGGGGGGGGCGGACTTCTATTTTCTATATCTTTGCTTTTTCTTTCTAGCGATATATTTTTACTGTATTTTTCAAATGTCTTAGTACATGGCAGATGGAAAGTTTAAAAAAACAACGCAGCCCTTCCCTGCAGGGAGCTGCAGCAGCATTGTTCTGGAACACAGGGCTGTGTGTTCGCAGCAAATTTATGGAGAGAGAAGAAAGCCTGGCCTCCAGAAGCTATCTCCGACTCAAGAGAGAACCTCCTTTAACCAGCCGCGTTCTTGGCTTCTGATGCGTCCCTTTCCCTCGGTCAGGTCTTCCTTCGAGAATCCCTGGAACAGAAACTGGAGAAGCAGCGGGAGGAGGAAGTGATGAGGGCGGCCATGGTGATCCGGGCCCACATCTTGGGCTACTTGGCACGGTAAGAAGCGCACAGAAAGGAGAAGCCATTAAGCACCAAGGGGAGGCTTCCCCCCTATATGTGTCAGTGGGCAAGGTAGGCCTTGTTTGCTTTTACTTACAACAGACCTGGATGGAGGTCAGGACCAGGCTGGGGGAAAGCTCAGGGCAGTGTTCGTAACCAGTGATGCCAGATGCCCAGTTAGCTTGACCTGGGCAGAACATAGGAAGGGGCCCCCTGATGTCTCCATTAGAGCAATGACAGGAGGGGATAGGGTGGAGATATTTAAGTTGTTGACCCAGTTTCTCTGTGTCCCGTATTGAAGCCAGGCAGCCCGGCTGTTAGCCCGTCGGGTCCGCAGAGGGCCTCCCCTACCCCCGACCCCCGTTTGCCCAGGGAGGCAGCTTCTTGCCTTGTGTGCTGGAGTTCTGTCCGTCTCTGCGGATCAGCGGCGTGAAGCCCACGTCGTTCCATTTTCTGAAGTACAGGACATCCTGCTGTCGCCTGTTTTTCTTCCCCTCCTGAGAACGGGAGACTACATCCATCTGCCGTCGGGGTTATGGGCTTATTTAGATTTAGCCAAGATAATGATAAGGTTCTTGCTTTAGTTTTGTGTGTTCTTATTCTTTTGTTTTCCTTGCATTTTGTTTTGTCCCAAGGGGCCTCCCTTTGGCTCCCGTTGCTATAATGAGACGGTCAAAACGGGGCCCTTTCTTTTGTCTTGTAGCATTGATGGAAACTCATTGAAGAGCTCAGAGCCTCATTACCTCAACGGCTCTTCTGTTGTTTTTTTGTTTTCATTTTCAGAAAACAATACAGAAAGGTCCTGGATTGCGTGGTGATCATACAGAAGAATTACAGAGCATTCCTTCTGAGGAGGAGATTTTTGCACTTGAAGAAAGCAGCTGTGGTTTTCCAGAAGCGACTCCGAGGTCAGATCGCCCGGAGGATCTACAGACAGCTGCTGAGGGAGAAACAGGAGGAGGAGGAAAAGAGGAAACGGGAGGAAGAGGAGCGGAGGAAACGGGAGGAAGAGGAGAGGTACACTAGCTTTCTTGCTCGAATGAAGCAGAAGGACACCTTTGAGTTGTCGATATCCATTCTTAGAGCAGGGATTCCCAGTGGAGGCTGCAGAAGCTTCTGTTTGAAACATGACCTCCTGATGGCTTGGATATAAATTTCCTTGGCAGCCTTGAAGATGGAGTTCTGTGCATTTTTATTCATGCACTGAATGAGTAATTGGCTAGAGGTAGAGGGGCCATTCTTCATCCTTTTTAAGTTGTCTTTAGCGAAGTTTTCTTTAAAAAGGTAGCTCTCTCTTGGAAATGTGCTTCTGGTTTGTTTGTTTGTTTCATTGCTTTTGGTTATTTTCACCATCTTTTTCCTTTATGTTTTTAGAGAGAGAGAGAGGGTACGAAGAGAGGCTGAGCTCCACGCCCAACAGGTAAAGGATGCCATTGCCCCTTCCCTCTCCACTTTAAACACTTTGGTAAGGTTTCAAAATGAAAATAAAGTATAAAGATACAAGAGGAAGGATTTTAAGGCGATGTTGGTGATGCAGCCCGTTACCACTGAGTGAAACATTGGGAATGTCTACGGTTTTAAGTGTGAATCCAGAGAGCAGTATTTCTCTAAAGCCGTGTAACTGTTGTATTAGTTTGCTAGTGCTGCCCTAACAGTTCCACAAGCCTGCATGGATTAAGCAAGAAAGTTATTTCATGATTCTGGAGGCTACGCCCCCAGGATGAGGTGTCAGCAGGTTCGCTTTCTTCCCAGGCTTCTCTCCTGCGGTCGCACATGGCCACCTTCTCACTGTATCCTCCTGTGGCCCTGCCTTAGTGTGCGTGCTTCCCTGGTATGCTTCTGTGTCCTGACTTCCTCCATCTGTGAGAACACCGGGCAGATGGTGTTGCAACCCACGTCATGGTCTCATTCTAACTTAACCACTTCTTTAAGAGCCCCAAATACACATCTGTGATTCGGGAGATGAGGGCTTGGACATCATCCATTTGGAGGATGGGGCACATGGTTCAGTCCATAGGGCGCACATCTCCTCGTGGTTTTTTATTGTCAAGAAGGAGCGATGCTTGTCCTGGTTGTAGCAACCCTTGCCAACCTCTCCCTTCCTCTTCCCTCCAGGAGGAGGCCGCCAGGAAGCAGCAAGAGCTGGAAGCCCGGCAGAAGAGGCAGAGGGAAGCGGAACTGCGCTGTGACCTGGAGAAGCAGAAGGAAAACAAGCAGGTGGAGGAGATCCTTCGCCTGGAAAAGGAGATCGAGGACCTGCAGCGCATGAAGGAGCGGCAGGAACTGTCCTTGACCGAGGCCTCGCTGCAGAAGCTGCAGCAGCTGCGGGACGAGGAGCTCAAGAGGCTGGAGGACGAAGCGTGCCGAGCGGCGCAAGAGTTCCTGGAGTCGCTCAACTTCGACGAGATCGACGAGTGTGTCCGCAACATTGAGCGCTCGCTGTCGGTGGGCAGCGAGTTCTCAGGCGAGCTCGGGGAGCCGGCGGAGAGCGCGGGCGCCGAGAAGCCCAGTTTTAACTTCAGCCAGCCCTACCCCGAGGAGGAGGTGGACGAGGGCTTCGAGGCCGACGACGACGCCTTCAAGGATTCGCCCAACCCCAGCGAGCACGGCCACTCGGACCAGCGAACGAGCGGCATCCGCACGAGCGACGAGTCGTCCGAGGAGGATCCCTACATGAATGACACGGTGGTGCCCACGAGCCCCAGCGCGGACAGCACTGTGCTCCTGGCCCCGTCGGAGCACGGCTCGTCCAGCGGGGAGCCCACCTACTGCATGCCCCAGAGCGGCGGCGGCCTCCCCTCCCCCGGCGACTACGACTACGACCAGGACGACTATGAGGACGGCGCCATCACGTCGGGCAGCAGCGTCACCTTCTCCAACTCCTACGGCAGCCAGTGGTCCCCGGACTACCGCTGCTCCGTGGGGACCTACAACAGCTCCGGCGCGTACCGCTTCAGCTCGGAAGGGGCGCAGTCCTCGGTGAGTACCGCCCACGGGCAGAGGGGGAGCAGGGGGGATGGACCTTATCTGAGATCCGTAGGGGAGGCGAGGTTTCAGAGTAGGGCTCTGAAGAGGATCCTAAACCCCTTTCTTTGGGCAAAGCAATTGCATTAGTAAATGGAGCTTCAGTGTGCTTGCTGCAAGTTGAACGCAAAGCCCAGAATCCTAAGAAAACTGGCCCTGTAAATGCAAAGTCAAGCTGTGTCTCTCGTAGCTTCCCGGCAGGTGGGGAAATCAGGCCCGCCCTGAACGAGGACTAGAACGGCCGCGGGCACAACGGAGAGCCAGCCTCCCGGAGGCTTCCCGGTCCACTCCCCAGCGTGTTCTACGCGGTTCCGCGCTCTTCCCAGCCTGTGGGTTTCTATAGAGCTCACTTTTATTGTTCCCATTGGCTGTGCATTAAATACCCCTTTGATTTTCTGAGACTTGAAGGTATTTTGACCACAGTAATTTGAAGATAATTAATTCTTGTATGGTTTGATTAAAATTCTACCCTTGAACAGCAGTGTTTTGAGAACAGCCTTTGGATTAAAGTATGTCTCGCGTGGTATCAATTCAATGGATCATTTGACCTGAGGGTTGAGTATTTTGTACTTCCTTTGATGACCACCCTGTGTTATAAATGGTATGGATCCTTGTGTTGCTTCTGTCAGGTTTTATCTGTCAGCCTTGACAGATGCTGGGCATTTTTGTTGTTTTTTTCTGTTTGGCTCACTGTTGGCTCTCTCCTTCTCATCTGCAGTTTGAAGACAGCGAAGAGGACTTTGATTCTAGGTTTGATACAGACGATGAACTTTCTTACCGGAGGGACTCTGTGTATAGCTGTGTCACCTTGCCTTATTTCCACAGCTTTCTATACATGAAAGGTAGGAGCCATGTCCCCAGAGCACCTGAGGGGGGGCAGGGGGTAGAGTGATAGATCACTGAGGTTTTGTTTTCACGGAGGCTGATTGAGGGGGACCAGGATGCTCCCTCTCCATGGCCCTCACCTGGTGTTCGGTCCTCTGAGGTGAGTGAGGGATGCCATGGGTGAGAGGATCATAGCAGGAAAAACGCTGCTTGGATTTGGGTTGTATATTTTGACGGCTATTAAACTCTGAATGTCTTGTATTGGCCTTTAATATTTAAGGGCTTCAAAGCATGCTCCTTTTGGAAGGGAATTTTATTAGGACCTTGTGGTCCTGCCTCATTCATGTTCTCAATTCTGACTTCTTTTTTTATTTTTTAAGTTTTTTTTTTTTTATTTGGCTGTGTGGGGGTGGCAGGAGCAGAGGAAGAGCGGAGCGAGAGAATCTTAAGCAGGCTCCATGGTCAGCACAGTGCCCGATGCAGAGCTCGATCTCAACGGGCCTAAGATCATGACCTGAGCTGAAATCTAGAGTTGGACACTTTAACCGACTGAGTGTTCCAGGCAGGCGCCCCTCAACTCTGACTTCTAAATCAGTGACAGGGATCATGAGAAGCCACAGTCCTCACCAGGTTTTGGGAGGAGTTTCACATCAGTCTCTGAAAGAAGGGTCTATCTAGTTTTTTGCATGGCTCTCGGCCACATGAGGGACAGGGTCCAGATCTGAGGGATGGGCAGGGATAAGCAGAACCGTTGACCTGCTGATGATGCCCTGCACTCTGCCACCCCTCCTTTCCTTTCCCTTCCCCGTTTCTCTCTCGACAGGTTTGTCTTCCTGACTTGCTCACTTTTCCACTGCCATCTCTCCTCCTTTGCTTTCCCTTTCCTTCTGTTTCCCTCCATGAAAACGTTTTTATTCTGTGTTCCCTTTCCCTGTGTCTTCTGTTCTTTGCCTTTGCTTCCTTCTCCTACTGGCATATTTACATTTTTTCATATCTCTTGTCCTCCCTAATAGTTTTCCTGTTCTTCATTTACATTTTTCTTTTCATTTTCATCTGATTTCTTTTTTTTTTATTCTTTTTGGCTGCTGCCCTGTCCTCCCCCCCCCCCCATCTTCTGCATCAGTCTAGCTACAAGTAACAGTCCCTGGCTGGTCAAAGGTCTGCTGTTCTCAACCCCAGATCCCCAAGGTGCTCAGGCTAGCCCCGCCAGGTTTAGTTTAGGGGAAATCTTTCTATTGCCTAAAGTCATTGGTTGGTGGAAATTTTTACATGGAATGAAAAAAATTGAAAAATTTGAACTGGGTAATCAGGTATTCACTAGACTACTCAGAAAAAAAAAAAAATTAGTCACAAATCAAAACTTAACCTATGAAGTATCCGATCAGAGCATTTTAAGATTTTTGTCTTTCATGTCTGAGAATAAAGATAAGCTTTTTATTAGTAGTGTGTATTTCCCCACCCCTGACTTAATTCTTGTTCCCTAAGTTAGCTTTAGAATTCCCTATAAGTCACTCTTATATGACATTGATTTATTACATAATTGTCTGGTTAAAACAAGATTATAAAAAAAGATCTATTCAAAGCATTAAAATTTTAAAATTAAAGCATGAAGAGCTCAAGAAGGTAAACAAGTGCATTTTTGGCAAACTCCTGAATGAAACAAGTTGTTGTATAAATGCATCACCTTCCAGTCTTTGATACATCATCATTGAGTCTTTAATAAAGTATTGATAAAGTTGCAACCAAACCTTTCAGAGAAACCAATAGTAAAGAAAATCTAACCACCAGATTGTATTTTATGAGCATAAATGTATTTTCACCAGCCTAATAGTCTCCTTAAAGGATTTGCAGTTAGGAAATTAATAGCATTGATCAAATTCTCTAAATGATGAAGTATTGAGAGACCACCCAGAACTGGAGAGGGACAGCTGGGAGTGAGTCCCATTCCTAGCATAAGAGCAACAGAGTGAAAAAACTCTCGAGGGGATGACGATGGTGATGATGGGTATAATCTGTGTCTCCAAAACAACTATGAATAAACTTTATCATTTAAAAACAGTTCTGAATCAAAATATAACTAACACGCAGTGTTATCTTAGTTTCAGGTGTATAACATAATGAATTAGTACTTGGCACACCTTGCTCGATGCCCACACTAGAAGCCGCAGTCAGTCCCCATCTGTCCTCATACAATGTCATTAACCTCTATCACCTGAAGACAGTACGATCATAGAATAGCTTTGTACTAGTTTCCTCTGGACTTGCTTTGAGAAACCCAGACTGAAGCCACAAATCAGAAAGAAAAAGTTTAATACCAGTAACCCTTGGTGAGTTTGTAGTTTGTTAGGAAACCCTGGAGCATGGCATGGTCCCAGACTTCTCAGCCAAGTAAGCAGACAAAGCTTTTTTAGGTTTAAGAAGGGGCAGGGTAAGGCGGGCAGTAGAGGGAAGGGGAGGGCAGCAGCATCTGGGTGGCTCAGTTGGTTAAGCGTCTGCCTTCGGCTCGGGTCATGATCCCTGGGTCCTGGGATCAAGCTGCACATCGGGCGCCCTGCTCAGTGAGGAGTCTGTTTCTCCCTTGGCCTCTCCCCCTTCTCATGCACGCACTATCTCTCTCCCAAAGAAAGGGCATCAGTGTGTCCAACAAAAGTCAGTGCCTTTGCACGCCCGGTTCCAAATGGTGTTGTCGTTGCCTCATTTGTCGCAGTGTAAGGTTTAGAGCCATAGTCACTGAAGCCATCATTGAAGAAATTAATCTGGGAAGGTCTGTTTTCAAGTTATCTCTAATCTGGAAAAGAGAGTGTTTTCTTTATTCTTTCAGGATCCATGTTCACCTGTGCCTTATTTTTATGATTTGCTGATCAAAAAAAGTAACTCATCTCTTTATGATAAATTACTGAAGTAGATTCCATGTTTTTCAGTGGATTCATTAAGAGATTTTTGATTGATGGTGGTTATGATGCCATCTTTGACCGTCCTTGGGAAATCTAGAATACTAAGATAAAGTTATCTGCTAGAAAAATGCTAGAAAATTTTTTAAATATTTTATTTTTAAGTAATCTGTACATCCAATGTGGGGCTCAGACAGCCCCAAGATAAACAGTCACATGCCCTTAATGACTGAGCTAGCCAGGCGCTCCCTTAGAAATATTTTTTATCTTGTAAAAGATATATGTTTATCCTTCTTTTACTTCTCTTTCTAAAAAAGTTTCCTACTAAATAAATTATAGCTAATTCTCTTTTTTTCAAAGATTTTATTTATTTATTTGACAGAGAGAAACACAGCCAGAGAGAGAACACAAGCAGGGGGAGTGAGAGAGGGAGAAGCAGGCTTCCCGCCGAGCAGAGAGCCGCATGTGGGGCTCGATCCTGGGTCTCCAGGATCATGACCTGAGCCAAAGACAGTCGCTTAACCAACTGAGCCACCCAGGCGCCCCGCTAATTCTCATTTTTAAAGCGCAGTTACAGTTCAGTTGTTTCATGTTCTAAATCTTACACTTTTTACATATAAATGATTTTCAGATGATACTTTTCTTTGAAAAAATGTGTTTACCCAGAAAAGTCCTATTTTATTTTCCTATGGAAGTTTTAGGTCTTGTACCCACCCCCCTACCCCTACCCCACCCCCCGCCATTGATCAAATAAGGCGGAGGGAATGTGTGTGTGGAAATAAGGAAGGGACCCAGCCAGGCTAGTGTGGCATCTCTCCACCACCCGCTGAACACAAACCAGCAGGCGCATGCTTTATCGAGGGATGTTGCGGGGGAGGACAGGCTGAAGCTTAAGACCCTCTAACGATGTCGTCATGCAGTGACTGACTTTTCTCAAACCCCTCCCTACCCATCTTGGGGGAACAGGTGGCTTAATGAACTCCTGGAAGCGCCGCTGGTGCGTCCTCAAGGATGAAACCTTCCTGTGGTTCCGCTCCAAGCAGGAGGCCCTCAAGCAAGGCTGGCTCCACAAGAAAGGCGGCGGCTCCTCCACGCTGTCCCGGAGGAACTGGAAGAAGCGCTGGTTCGTCCTCCGCCAGTCCAAGCTGATGTACTTTGAAAACGACAGCGAGGAGAAGCTCAAAGGCACCTTGGAAGTCCGGACGGCCAAGTATGTCGACAGACCCTGGAGGGGGCCCAGTTGGGTGGTGCTCTGGGGCTGCTCGGTCGTTCATGTCAGTGCCTCCAAAGCCGCGTGCTCCGCGGTCTTTGGGCAATCACTTGTAGTGGGTGTTGAGTGCGTCCCAATCATTCACTTGAGCTGATCGAACTGTTAGCAGCCTGGGGAAATGACTGAACCATTCACTTCTCATGGTCATATTCAGACCCTTGGCTCTCAGTAAGATGCCTGCTGGTCCTGGTGGGGATGTGATTTATTGTATGCAGGGATCCTGCGAATATTCAGCAGTAGGTTAAGAACCTTTATCTCCTTTTATTGGCCAACACACCACAACAGATGGCTAAGTTGGAACCAGACTGCCCATTTGGAGGTGTTGGGTTTTTTGCTTTAGCTTTTGCGGTGTCATTGACATGCAGCATGTGAGTTTCAGATGTACAGCGGAGTGATTCCATCTTTGTATGTATTGCAAAATGGTCACCGCAGGGAGTCTAGTTAACATCCATCCGCACACAGTTAACACATTTTTTTTTTCTGGTGATGAGAACTTTTAAGATCTACTCTCCCAGCACCTTCCAGCTCGGTGATACTGTATCCTTAACTAATTATCTCATGCTGTACATGATGGCCCTGGGACTTATTTTATAACTGGAGGATTATAACTTTGGACTACCTTCATTTTGTTTTTTAACTTTCTGAATACCCTACAGTAAGGAGATTTTTTTGAAATGAATCCCTTATTTTTTACCCCTGTGGGATATTCCAGCCATCCTTGTTCCCAGCAGTGAGAGGAACAGAACTGGGCTTTGAATCCAACACGCCCCCTTTCTCTGCCACTCTTTTATAGAACCAAAGCCCTGGACTATTGAGGACCTATTATGGGTTAAAAATTAAGGTTTTCAGGATATTGTTGGACTTAGCAGCAGCTGGGTAACTTAATACTACACATTTAGTGTTTTGGGAAAACCTATGGCCATTACTCCACTCAAAACCAGGCAATCACCATAATTAGAAAATGGGTAAAATAAGCTTTGAGACAGGAGATTAACTCCAGCGTGTTGTTTCTAACCAGCACCGGCAACTGTAGAACATTATTTGTTAAAAAGTATGGGAAGTTAAACAAGGAGAGTGTTGTATGCATTTAATTTTAAGGGCAAATAATGAAGTGCAGACAGTGGAGTACTGGACTTCTCCGGGCTGCTTCTCGGGGTTTGTTAGGAGCCCATGTTCCAGCACTGGTGTGAGTGTGTGGGGCTGTGAGTCTAAATCCTACAAGAACTTTTCATAGCATGACACAGCTCTGTGCTTCCGCCCCTCAGCCCTGCGTCCCTGATGTTCCTCCTGATTCCTCCCATAGGAGGCTCATCTACAAATGCCAGGAAGCTAGGAGGAGGAGGGCAGAGAGGGAATTTCAGTGGTGGAAAATGATGTATAATCCTCATGCACCTTGCTCTGTGCTGCTTAATAAAAAGCCCTATTTCTTGGTGCTTTGTGACAATGACAGTGTTAAGGGTATGTTGGCTCGGACTTGGCCATTTCTGTCCTGTTCTGCAGAGGGAGGGCAAGGAGTTGTAGGTTTCACCACATTAAGATTTTTTCTTGGCATTAATTGAAAGTATCCACTTTATATTTGAAAATGTTTTGTTACAGAAAATTTCAGTCCTATGCAGAAGTAGGCAGAAGAATATAATGAAATCCGTGTGCTCATTATGATGCTTTCAACCTGACCTCCCCCGCCCATGGCCATAGTTTCAACTGTAACCCCGCCCACACTGCTCCCCCTACAGGCCGTGTTCTGTAAAGCAAGTTCTTGACACGAAAATTTTATCTCTTAAGTATCTTAGTATATACACTTAGAGATTAAGACTGGTAATACATCAACACAGTATGGTGACAGCTTTTAAAAAAATAATATTAACTTCTCAATCATCTTAACTCTGGTCATTGTTCAAATTTCCCCAGTTGTCTTATAAATGGGGGTGATAGTGCTCTTGCTAAGGTTATAATTTTTCATCCAGATTCGATCTTTCGAATCTCTTGTAATTTAAACAACATCTACCCTCCCCCATAATTTTCCTCACACACTCACTGTCACTGAAGATGCCACTGCATTTATCCTACAATGTTCCCAGATTATGTGCCTCGTGACCCTGACAATATCATCACTCTCCTCTCCAGGGAAGCTTTTTACAAGTGTGGGTCCCTGCCACCACCCCCTCACCCCCTGAAGAGAGCCCCCACACACACATCCAGCAGATGGCCACCTTACCTCTCATTTTACACACAAGGTTGCCGAGTTCCTGAGAGGCAGAGTGGCCAGTCCACGATAACGTGGTCTGGACAGTTTGCCTGGGGTCCTGCTCAGGAGACTCGGTGACCCAAAGCTTGGCTCATTCCTGCCCATCTGTCACCTCTTGCTTCCTGCTCAGAAAGGGTGTCCTGGAGTGCTTGAGGAGTCTCACCATCTTGATTTTTAAAAATAATTTATCTTGTCTCAGTGACTGTAGCTCTAAGATATTTATTTTTTTCCAGTTAGACTGTCTAGTGGTGTAGATGTAAAATGAATACTGTGAAGAGTTGTACTACTTTAGTTGGCAAAGCAAGCTGGCTTTATGCCCAAGACCCTTCTTCATCAACTGTTTGACCATCTCTGGTTCCAGGCCAACATCTGCTTGTGTGTTACCCTGATCTTTTTAATCTGGGCCACCGATTTTACATTAGTGCATGTCAAAATGAGAGCAAGATGGTGTTGAGATCTAGAAACACCCAGAGCCCCCAGTGGAAATAAGGGGTCCATACGAAGTAGAGAATGTCAGCAGTGTCAGCCGAGGCCTTAAATCATAGTGGGAAGCCGTGAAGAGCTGGGGAAGAGCTCAGGCCATGCTCGTCGCCCCGTGGGGGTCCCTCTACTGCAGCGCAGTGACAGAAGCTGAAGGTGCGGGCCAGACTAGGGGCGGCCGCCTTCAGCCTTCTGGGGCCTCAGCAGAGGCGGGAATTGGGTGGGCTGAAGTGAGGGGAGAGACAGCTCCCTCCAGTAGTCTGCCTACCCCGAGGAGACACCTACCCCTGGTCCCAGCCTGAGCCCTCCTGTCTCTGAAAACAGAGAGGAGCCCAGCCAGGCCTCCCCGCCACCATCCCCGCCGGAGGCCACAGGGACCATCATCATTTTTTTAAAAAACCAAGCTGACGTGGGTGTTTGATTTTTCGGCTGCCGTTTCCAGCTCCATCATCAGTTTGGTGAAATGGCTTTTCCTGCTTACCCTTAAGGATTCTGGGGTCCTGATTTGTGTTTGGTGCTTTTGCTACTTTGCAGAGAGATCATAGATAATACCAGCAAAGAGAACGGGATTGACATCATCATGGCCGATAGGACCTTCCACCTGATCGCCGAGTCCCCAGAAGACGCTAGGTGAGACACAGCTGTTACTGCCTGCAGACGACATCCTCACTCCTGCCGAGGCCTGGGCGCCACCCGACCGCCTCTGTCCTTGATTCTCTAGTTGGGCTTTCTCTTACGATGCGTGAAGAACTGAGTCGTGAGATTCAGTTGTACTTGTCCCCGAGGGATCTTTCACTGGGCCCAGGTATCCAGGTAGCACACGGAGGCCAGGATTTCCAGCTTTGAAGGCCACGAGACAGACCCCTTGTTATCTTGGCTCAGGCTTCTGTTGTCCCCAGCAGTGTATGTAGACAACGCAACCGCACAGAGCAGAAAGCCCACCGTCAGAAAGCTTCTGAGCTTTGCAAGGGCATAGCTTGGGTTTTCTTAAGTCCTGAGAAAGCAAGAGCATTAAGCCCTGGTTGTTTAAATAAATGACAGCACTGTGGCATTCGAGAGGCGTTTACGGTCTTCACAGAGAAGAATCCAGTAGGACAGAAGAGACGGTTAAAACGTAGAGAATTACTATATTTCATATACAGTAACCCATTCAATTCTCTCAGCCACTCTACAGAGCTAACGGCATTATTACCATTATGACCGTGACCCTCATTTGCCAGAGTAGGAGACTCAGATACAAGAATGGGGAGCATCATTTGTAGAGTCACAGAAGCTCAGTTTTACTGAACGGAGGCATTACGTTTCTTAAGGAGCTTAGTTTTTTGACCGGGCTCAAAGGGCAGTGTGGTCGGTGTCCAATCAAGTGGTCTCACTTTCCTCAGCTTCCCATCCTCGTGCTGGGGAGATGGGGGGGGAAAAAAGGAGAGTGCTGCTTTATGAGCCCCAGGGCTGTGCTGGAGGGCTCGGTCCTCTCCTCTGAGCAATGCCGGAGAGCATCTTCAGCGTGGATCCTTTAGTTCTGACCTCTGAAATCATTCACATCTTGTCATGAATTCTCAGTTCCTTTCACTAGTCCTCCTCTGCCCGGTGGATGTCTGAGTGGATAAAACACCATGGTAGCAACATGAAGGGCAAAGAAAATAAGTCTTCCCATGGGAACAAACTAAAACCCTGCTTGGATCCATAAATTATGACACAGACTGGAAAAACAAGCAAACCTGGAATTATAGCCCCATCATTCCATCTGGGACTCCTAGAGACCGCCTGTGGTGGTTTGTGGTCTGTGAAATGCCCACGGCTTCTCAGCTGAATTATAGGCCCAGCATTTGGGAACCGTTGTCTCTCTTTTAAACCATCATGAACCTGCTAAATTTAACATCGAGGACTTTTTCTTTCTTTCTTTCTTTCTTTTTCTTTTTAAGTAGGCTTTTTCTTTTCTCTTTTCTTTTCTTTTCTTTTCTTTTCTTTTCTTTTCTTTTCTTTTCTTTTTTTTAAATAGGCTCCATGCTGAGCACATTGTGGGGCTTGAACTCCCGACCCTGAGACTAAGACCTGAGCTGAGATCAAGAGTTGGATGCTTAACCAACTGAGCCACCCAGGGGCCCCATCATTTGTGATATTTTAATTGAGGACTTCTTCCCTTGACCAGTAGAATATGTTTTTTAAAATTCCTTTTCAGGTGGCGTTAATTGACTCAGGAGGAGAAATTTGTGAAGTTAAGAGTACCACTTGAACAGAATAAAAGCCCAGCAAATTTTATTTGTATATGATTGCATGTATGTGTGTGTGAGAGAGAGAGAGATCCCATGTGGGCTACATCTTGAATGTACGTGTTTTTCAATGTTTGATTTGGGAAATTTTTTTGAGCTTCGTAAAGCAGTGACTTAAGTTTTGCCTTTGAGTTAATCAGAATTGATGAAGCAAATTAATATTGAGGTATTTCTCCTGGTTTCCCTAGGAGTCTGTATACATTGACTATTTTCAAGTTCTTGGTCACATTTTTCTCCTTTAGGAGTCACAGGAGATAGATTTCAGTGCTGTGCTATAGATACATGACTTGCCCTTCAACATAGGTATACATTTTTTGCTTAAATATCCCATCATATATACCAAGTACTTTGTCCTCTGCTGTACTTAGTAGGAGCGTGTCTATATGTCTTATTTGCCCCTGCAGGAGAAGGCTATCCATAGCATCTCACATTGGGCACCTCCTGTGTTCTAGCATTGCTTGAATGTTGGATGGATGGACGGACGGTTGGGCAGATGGATGTGTGGCTATTTGTGGTCATTTTGCTCAAGCCTGTATTGTGTTTCTCGTTACATCATGACTTTTGTTTAGCATGATTTTTCTGGGGTTGACCTGTTTTCCTTTGTTGTCTGATTCTAATGAGGCTGCAGATGAAAAAACTGAAATTTGAGGTGAAGAGAGAAGACTTCTCCAGTAAAATAACTTTCTGCTTCAAGCAATCATGTTCTGTTTCCAGCTGTTCTGTGGTTTTATTTTTTTTAAGTCATATTTTGTTTTGTTTTTGTTTTTAATATTTGTATTTATTTGACAGAGAGAAACACAGCCAGAGAGGGAACACAAGCAGGGGGAGTGAGAGAGGGAGAAGCAGGCTTCCCACCAAGCAGGGAGCCCGATGTGGGACTCGATCCCTGGTCTCCGGGATCATGACCTGGGCCGAAGGCAGTCGCTCAACCAGCTGAGCCACCCAGGCACCCCTGTGGTTTTCTTCTTACTTAGGTAGAAATCCTATCAGGGTGGTCAGAAACCCCAACCTGGAAATGAGCAGGGAAGATTGACCCCAGTGGCCATCTTGAGATGGTACTCGGACATCATTGGCCTTCTTACCCTGGAATTCACTTTTTTTTAAAAGATTTTATTTATTTGAGAGAAAGTGAAAATGAGAGAGATCACAGAGCTCTGCAGAAGGAGAAACAGACTCGCCACTGAGCGGCGAGTTCAATGCGGGGCTCGATCCCAGGACCTTGGGGTCATGACTGGAGCTGGAGGCAGTCGCTTAACCGCCTGAGCCACCCAGGAGCCCCTACTTTTAAGAATAAAAAGGCACTTGAATATTCCCTACATTATAGGTAATACCTTCAATGAAGATCCTTGATATGTAAGTGTTTGAGGTGAAACTGAGGACTTCATTGTCCTCATCATCCAATGTCCAGAGGTGTGGGGCGCCTGGAGGAGAGGGTCTCCCATTGATCTGAAATTGCAGCAACAGGTGGCCTGTTGTTTCTTCTACCTTTGCCCATTGGTAGCATGAAACCCACATTTACCCATGGGGAGCGTCAGCAGATTAAAAACGAAGTTGCTCAGAGGAAATGTCATTTTCACAGAGAATGTAGAGAAGGCCGTCAGTCACCACAATGCCGATCCCGTGGTTAGTCCCTCCTTGACTGTCTTTCTCTCCTTTCCGCAGCCAGTGGTTCAGTGTGCTGAGTCAGGTGCACGCATCCACCGACCAGGAGATCCGGGAAATGCATGATGAGCAGGCGAACCCGCAAAACGCTGTGGTGCGTGAGCGTCGTGTGGCGGAGGGAGACGTCCCCAGGGAGGCAAGGGGCCTGGGAGTTTCTAGACAGTCCTAAGTAAAAGTGTAATAATTAACGAATATTTTGTTTAAAAATCATGCAGAAAAACAATTAGTGGAAGATGATCATAAGTAGTAATAGATTCCAATCCTCCTGCTTTAAACCATTAAAAGGACAAAAAAAAAAAATCCAAGTTTTATGAAATCATGGAAGCCCATCATACTTCCCTTCAAAGGACTTTGGGAATTCTAATTCGTGTTCTTTCGGTCCTCACTGTATCCTGGACACATACAGAACCATACCATCATATTTTAGAAATCAAGTTTTCTTTCTCCTAAGAAGAATGTAATATCAGTCTCTTAGTGGGCTAAGTCTAAATTTAGGGATGGATCCTCGTGTAAGAAAATTTGTGCTGTTGAGAGATGCTTGGAACACTTTCTACTGAAAGTATTTTATTTAAAGACAGACAAAGATTACTTTGGAGATTAATTTAATTAATAAATGTTATTTATTTTTTTAATGAGGGAACTGTAGATTCTGCCCTGTCTAGAGGCTGTGCTCACCACCTGAAGGGGGATCTTTCTCAGATAACTGTTATTTTACAGTTAACACAGAAAGGGGGAGTGTTTGTTTGCTTCTTTAGAGAGCCATAACCTAGGGATGTTATGGTCATGTGTGCTGTACTTAAATGATTCTCTTCCCCATTTTTGCTCCTTTCCAGGGCACTTTGGATGTGGGGCTCATTGATTCTGTGTGCGCCTCCGATAGCCCCGATAGGTAAGTTGGGATGTGACTCGGAGCAGAAGGAATTAGTAACCTGCAAGTTTCCCCAGCCCTCCCTGCTTCTGGGCCGCTTTCTTCTTTCCTGGACCATCAAATGATTCTGGGCTGCATGTTGTCATCTGGTGAATCCCAGGCTTCTTTCTTTGTGCCCAGTTTTACAACATCCAGAAGTCTTACTCTCTGGGTATTTTTGGGGTGCTAGGGGAGCTCGTGGAAACCTAATTTAAACAATCAGTTACATACACATACATGAGGAATATTCTTCATTTGGATACAGGGATCAACCCAGGATTCACAGAGGAAGAAAATGCCTGCTTAGCAAAACAGTATTCCAGCATAAGGAAGAGTGTCTCCCGCTTTTTAAACTTAATCATGAACTCAAATAGGATTCTGATTGTAATTTGTATGTAGAGTATTCATAAATTAAACCACAAAGATTTTTTCTTGATATTTCCACCTTATCTGTGCCCTTCAGATAGCATGTTTTGGTTTTGTTTTTTGAAGGCAAATCGTCTTTGTGGATGCCCCCAGGAGTCTGTACCATTGACCTTTGTCTTTATTTTTCTATTTTTCTTTGCCACTGTTTAAATCCTGAGTAGGAATCAAAATTGGCTTCTGCCTTCAGGAGCACAGCTGTAGAAAGTGAATAGAAATGTATTGACAACTTTTTTTTTGGAGTTATTTGGAGTCACAATTATATGGAGTCTTCATCTGCCCATTGACAGAGGCTCTTCTGAAGCATGGATCACCCTACACCATGCTACCCCTGGCTCGGGGACCTTAACAAGTGTTTTTTGATAGTCCAGATTTTATTCTGATGGCCAAGTTCCCTTGTCTACTTCTGTCTCCTCCTGAACCCCTTCACTCCAGCAGGCTGGGCATGTGAGGATCTGTGCACAGAACTTTCCATCATTGTGTAGGCCTTTCTCTCCCTCCAGTTCCCTCCTTTCTCCCTTCCCAACTACAGAAAAATCTTTTATTTTTAAAGAGCACCTGTCTTTCCCTGTCTACTACAGTCCCATTAATCCTGCTTTTTCTTGAATTTCTGTAGCACTGAGCTACTGTAAACATTTGAAAATCCTGCAAGAAATTGTTCAGTCACTAGTGTAAGTGGTTAGATGCAGGAATTAGTAGGAGCCAGGGCTTTGGAGAGACCTGGGGCATCGCCAAAGAGATGAGGGAGAAAGTAAATTTCCATTATTATGTTATCCCTGACTGAGAAATAAGGCTTTGTTAGATTGCTTTGAACACATGGACCCTGGTGACTTTTTGTAGCCGGCATCATCAGGTGTGTAAGATGTTCCGTTTACACCTATGATCATCTTTTATTACTGGTGTCTGACATTTCATTAGCAACCCACAGAAATATCATCCAAGGCAATACCCAGAGGCAGAAAGAAATTTACTTTGGAGAGGCATCAAAAAACATTTTCCCCCACTGTCATCTTATTTAGCTTTCCCTGCATCAAGTGTCATCTGGAAAGTTTTGCATGAAGAAATCTTTCCCTTCCTGGGGCTTTCAGAATGTGTGGCTCCAAGTTTAAAGGTTAATGAGGCATAAAATAAATCCTGCAGAAATGAGCAAGAGTTGCCTTGCATAAAATACAAACAGCCGTGCAGTTTCCAATCCCTGTGACCGTCCGCCAGGAAAAAGGCATTTGGTCTTGCTTCAGACAGGTGATGCTGCCGGTAGAGCCTAAGAGTCTTTGCTTCCTTCCCGCCCTGTCACTCAGACCCAATTCGTTTGTGATCATCACGGCCAACCGGGTGCTTCACTGCAACGCAGACACACCGGAAGAGATGCACCACTGGATAGCGCTGCTGCAGAGATCCAAGGGGGACACCAGAGTGGAGGGCCAGGAATTTATTGTGAGAGGTGACTGCCACACCATGGCTTTGCTTTATCGGGGAGCTGTTTCCCTTTGTATAGATTCTGCAGCATTTCCCGTGGGAGAGGCTTTTCTGAGGAATGTTGACTCTTGAAGTTGCTTTTAAAAAAAATCACATAAGAGGGGCGCTTAGGTGGCTCAGTCATTAGACATCTGCCTTTGGCTCACGTCATGATCCCAGAGTGGGATCGAGCCTCTCATTGGACTCCCTGCTTGGCAGGAAGCCTGCTTCTCCCTCTCACACTCCCCCTGCTTGTGTTCCCATTCTTGCTATCTCTCTGTCAAATAAATAAATAAAAATCTTTTTTAAAAAATGATGAAAAATCACCAAAGAAATGGTTGTGACCCTTCCCAGTCAATGTGTAGAAATGGGACCCATCTGGAAGCATCCGGCAGATTATGACTTGGTATTTGGGGTCTCTCTCGGTAGTTTTTAATTGACATTTTCATCTTTCTTTCTAGGGTGGTTGCACAAAGAAGTAAAAAACAGTCCGAAGATGTCTTCACTAAAACTCAAAAAACGATGGTTTGTGCTCACCCACAATTCCTTGGATTATTACAAGAGCTCCGAGAAGAATGCTCTGAAATTGGGCACATTAGTCCTCAATAGCCTATGCTCGGTGGTGCCTCCAGACGAGAAGATCTTCAAAGAGACAGGTAACAGAGCCAGGTGCCCGCAATGAGCCTGGCTTTGCTCAGACCAAGGGAGTGAGTTTTTTCCTTGGAGTGTATGCTTTTTTCCCCCCAAAAGAAGCTTATTTCTTGTTGATTTATCTTCTGAAGCCATCTGTCGTTAGCTCTATGGACACAGTATTGGAACCATAGTAAAGGGGCGTGTGCCTGGGTGGCTCACTCATTGTTAAGCGTCTGACTTCCTCTCAGGTCATGATCCACCAGGTCCTGGGATCAAGCCCCATATCGGGCTCCCTGCTCATGGAGAAGCCTGCTTCTCCCTCTCCCATTCCCTGTGCTTTTGTTCCCTCTCACTCTCTGTCTCTGTCAAATAAATAAGTAAAATCTTAAAAAAAAAAAAAAGAAAAAAAGAAAGAAAGAAAGAGAAACTATAGTAGAGAGGTCCTGCTTACTTGAATTGCACAGATATTCTTAGGACAATCACACAAAAACAAAGATTTCCCCTGTGGTGAGCTCTCTTTTCCTGTGCTGTGTTTTTCATCTTTTTCATCTCTGCCCTGAGAGCCTTCATGCAGCCCAAGAAAGCTAAATCCTGACTGTCGGTGAGCTTATTAACCTCGTAGAATAAAAAGAAGTCTTGTTAGCTTAGTTTTGTACTTGTCAGTATCATGAAAATATTTCTAGATTGAGTTTTGTTGCTAGTTGTGATTTTGTGCTTTCTTTAAAAAAAGATTTCTGTTTTTTTTATTTGAGAGAGAGCACACCAGCACCAGGGAGGGACAAGAGGGAGAGGGAAGTAGGCTCCCTGCTGAGCAAGAGCTCAGTATCCCAGTATCTGAGCTATCCCAGGACCCTGAGATCATGACCTGAGCTGAAGGCAGATGCTTAACCTACTGAGCCAACCAGGCATCCCAATTTTGTTTTTAATACAGTTCCTCTGTTCCAAAGAACTGCCTGTTTCTGCACACACAGACGGCTTGCTTAGCAGAAGTGTGTTCTTCTCAAGGGAGAGTCCAAGGAAAGGAAACAAAAAGGAAGGGAGAAGGAGCGTCTGGAATCACTCGTTCCAGAGCCGTGAAAGCAACTTTGTTTATACGTGTTTCTTTCAGAGCAAATGTTACCATTTACTTAATTTAAAAAAAAATTTTTTTTAATGTATTGGAGACAGCAAGCTTGGGAACAGAGGTAGTGGCAGGGAGAGGGAGAAGCAGGCTCCCCACTAAGCAGGGAGCGTGACACAGGGCTCAATCCCAGGACCCAAGTGGAAGGCAAAGGCTTCAGTCACGGAGTCACCCAGGCGCCCTTTACCATTGATGTATTTAATCCTGGGTTTTATTGTTTTATGTTTGTCTTCCCCTCTCCACTGTAAGTTCCGGGCGGTGGATATGTGGGTTTCCTGGCACACTTGGGAATTCAGCGAGTACTGCTGAAGTAGCTGATGGAAAGGGCTGGGTTGCTGGGTTGCCAGGCCCCGCCCTCCGTTGGTGGGGGGGGGGTGTGAATGACGCCACTGCGCATGCGCCCCGCTGCAGGCTACTGGAACGTCACCGTGTACGGACGCAAGCACTGCTACCGGCTCTATACCAAGCTGCTCAACGAGGCCACCAGGTGGTCCAGCGCCATCCAGAATGTGACGGACACCAAGGCCCCGATCGACACGCCCACCCAGCAGCTGATCCAGGACATCAAGGTAAGGTGGACCGAGCTCGCACATGCCGCCCTCCCCCCACCTCTTGGGACATGAAGATGTCGGTCAAGCTGCATTTTCATTCCGTCATCAAAACTAATTTGGGATTAATTTTTTGTTGGAATATTGCAGCTTTTAGAAATCAGTGCGAGCGCTTAGGTAACAGTTGACACTGAAAGTGCGTTGTCACCAGGGAGGCGTCAGGGGTTGCTGCCTGGGCAATCCCGGATGTTGAGCTGTGTGGACGGAGGGAGGATGGTCTGTGGTTTGGGGTGTAGGGTTCCCGGTACCTGCTGCCACAGGTCACCCTTCAGCCCCCGGTGGGGACCTTCTGGGAGCAACACAGTAATTTTACTCTTACTGTAGAGTTACTGAACCACATGGGGATTCATCAGCAGCCTGGATTGATCTTAGGAACCTTGGAATCTTTATTAGGCACCTCCAAACTCATAGGAAGCTTCCAAGTCTCTGGACCAACACTGACCTTGGTGTCAATTGTAATTTCCTTTTTATAAAGATGAACTGCTCAGTGAGGATACACTGAACAGTTACCTGGCAGCCATGCATACAGATCACCACACCCATTTTTCAAGAATGGAAACGGAGACATGGAATATTCTGGTTGCGCTGTTCACATAGCTGGCCAGTCCCTGATGCAGAACCAGGTCAAGGGGGTTGTTTTTACTGCTGTTCCTCTAACTTATCCACCATATAAATTCCCGATACCAAGGAAAGAGTTGGAACAGTGACAGAAAAAATTTGAGAATGATAACAAGGCAGGTGTTTACTGATCTACATCAAAGCAAATCAGCTTATCATATCCAGGAGACGAGCTCAGACCTTACAGAGGTGGGGGGGGGTCTATGTCTGTAAGATATCATTTCCCACTGAATTCAAGTCTGCCTCTGGATTGCAAAGTAGTGTGTTTTCTGGGTATTTGGAGATAAATTCCACCAAGTCGGTTATTCTCCAAGACTCTGCAAAGCTTTCCATGAAACCCAGGAGGATAAATACTAGCGATTTCATTTCTAGCATTAAAAAAAAAAATTGTTTCTGAAGCTTTTTTTTTTTTGAGAAAGGAGTGAAAACACATCAGCTGAACTTTTTCTCTTCAAAGCAGTCTTATCTATTCTTGTATCTCTAATTTGATGTCTGTCATTAAAAGAGTAATAGAACTTTCCAAATATGAAACAGTCCCCCTTTAAATATTAGGTTGCCCTAATTAAATCCATACAAAATTGTTGCAATAATTTACGTTTTATTTTCCCCTGGCTTTCAATTGGGTGTTACTAAAAAAGTTTCATAGTGGAAATTACCACGATAGAATGATTCATTGCCTCTCCTCCAACTCTTCTGTTTATCTAATGTTCTAAAAGGAACTTTGCCTTTTTCAAATCCCTAATTAACATTTGAGGAGCATAAGTGCAGGCTGAATTTCTAATGAAGGGATCTCTTAAATTTCAGGAAAGAGAATAATAACATATCAACGTGTAATTTTCAGGTATAGAGAAAATACAGAAGATCAATTAAAGAGCAAAACAATGTATTTTTAAAGTAAATTACAGATAAAAATACATGGTTTGACTAAAGGTCTGATGGCTAAATAACAAAAGAACTTTAATTTTTTGAAGAATATATAATCTCCAGGGAAAGTATTTTTAATAATATGGGAAAAATATACACATGAAATGAAGAGAATGGGCTGTGTGTGAGAACAATGTGTATTTGTGATTTATCTTCAAACTCAGATTGTTGTTATCTCTGCACTTGAATTTTTTTTTTTTTTTAAGATTTATTTGAGAGAGAGAGAGAGTGCTGAGATCATGACCTGAGCTGAAACCAAAAGACGGATGCTTGGTGGACTCTAGGCTCCCTGAAACTATTATTTTTTTTAAGTAGGCTCCTTGCCCAGCATGGAACCCAACTCAAGGCTTGAACTCATGGCTCTGAGATGAAGACCTAAGCTGAGATCAAGAGTAGGATGCTTAACCAACCACACAGGGGCGCCCGTGCTTGAAATTATTAATGCTAGATTCTCAGCATCTCTTGGACGCTTTAGACTCTGGAAAGTGTTCATGTGTGGGAGAATACAGATGCTTGGGCAGCTAGGTGGCTCAGTTGGTTAAACTACTGCTCTCTTGATTTCAGCTCAGATCGTGATCCTCAGGGTTGTGAAATCGAGCCCCAGTGTTGGCTCCTCTCTGGGCGTGGAGTCAGCTTGAGGTTCTCTTCCTCCCACCCTCCCCACCTGCTCATGCTCGCTTTGTCTAAAAAAAATTATAATTTAATTAAAAAAATAGAATATAGATGCTTTTGTTCTTGTACACAGTGAGTGTTTTGGATAAGATTACTTGCTTTACCGGGTTCTCTGTTTTCAAGGAGAACTGCCTGAACTCCGATGTGGTGGAGCAGATTTACAAGCGGAACCCCATCCTCCGCCACACGCACCACCCCCTGCACTCCCCGTTGCTGCCCCTGCCCTACGGAGACATAAACCTGAACCGTGAGTGCCCAGCCCCAGCCACGCTCCGCGATAGACCCTATTCTTTTCCCCCTGGTCGCTCCTTAGCTCTTTCATGTCAGCATTGTTGAACTAAAAGAGCAATTTTAAAGTGAGTCAGGAAATGCCCGCCCTCCCTGCGAACTCAGAGTTGCCTGAATTTACTAGAGAACCAGATCCCGAGAGTCTTACGTTACACATCGGGAACCTGTTTGGCAACAGGCCAACTTTTTAAGCAAGCATTCTGTAGAGGAAAATAGTGCAGTTATTCAACAAAACAGCATAACGTGCCCACCTCTGTATTTTGACAGCATTGTTTGCCTCATTCCAAGATTCAGGCGAGCACCATGTCACGAAGCCACCATCTGTCCCCATCCCTTCTCCATGTGTGTGTGCTGCTCAGATTCTAGTGTGTCCAGACCCTTGGTGTAAAGACTGGTGTGTGTGTTCCGCTTCTCCTAGTGCTCAAAGACAAAGGCTACACCACCCTTCAGGATGAAGCCATCAAGATCTTCAATTCCCTCCAGCAGCTGGAATCCATGTCTGACCCCATCCCCATTATCCAAGGCATCCTGCAGACCGGGCACGACCTGCGCCCGCTGCGGGACGAGCTGTACTGCCAGCTCATCAAGCAGACCACCAAAGTGCCCCAGCCGGGCAGCGCGGGCAACCTGTGCAGCTGGCAGATCCTGACGTGTCTGAGCTGCACCTTCCCGCCCAGCCGGGGCATCCTCAAGTACCTCCGCTTCCATCTGAGAAGGTAGGTGGTGGCCCGAGCCATGCCGTCATGCCAGGGCCTCGGCGGGTCGTGGCTTTGAGGAGGAGGACACCTGGTGTGGTCGGGGATCGGGTCCCTTTCAGTGGAGTGTCCTAATGTCTGAGATGTGGAGTCTATTTAATTACCATCACCTCAATAAATGTGTGTGGGAGGGGAATAGCCTGGGTATTTGGATCAGGATCAAACAGGTAGAAAGATTCGGATTCAGACTGATGAACCATGGAAAAACAGTTTTCACCCCACAGTACGAGACATGACTTCCTCCTCCCGGCCGTACCCCCCCACCCCCCCAGCACTGGCTAGCTGGGATTTTCTTTTTTTTTTTGCATTTAAACAAAACCTGCACAGAAAGTGGCTGGGGTTTGCCCTGCACCGTGGGGGGTCTCCTGGGGGGTGCTTCACGGGCAGCGTGCCGACAGCAGCCCGGCTCCCAGACGCCAGTCCGCCTCAGTCTAGCAATTAACAGTGAAGTGTTTGTCTCCTAGGATACGGGAACAGTTTCCAGGAACCGAGATGGAAAAATACTCCCTCTTCATTTATGAATCTCTCAAGAAAACCAAATGCAGAGAGTTTGTGCCTTCCCGAGATGAAATCGACGCCCTGATCCATAGGCAGGAAATGACGTCCACGGTGTACTGCCACGGGGGAGGCTCCTGCAAGATTACCATCAACTCCCACACCACGGCTGGGGAGGTGAGGGAGAAGCCCGGCTGCTGCCTCACTGCCGGCGGCATAAGTCTGGAGGGTTGTACACAGGTGGCCTACCGTGTGGTTATGGACTTGTGCCTAGCGCAGCAGGCCGATACACAGCATGTGACCTGCAACCAAACTCACGTATAAAGAGAGAAAAATATGTTATCAAAGAGGAGTAGAAACAAAAACTAAGCCAGTGCCAAAATAGCTGAGACCTTCTCTTGCTACCGTGAGGAGCAGGTGCAGCCCTGGTAGAGAACGTGTGCCTTGACTCAGGCGGCTGCACCAGGATGTGGGTTTATTGTAGCGGCTATGATGGGGGGGGGGGGTCTCTGCCATGTGAGTGTCTACAATGATGGGTCAGATGAGTACGCTTTCTTTTTTTTTTTCCCTTTTTTAAAATTGTATTTTGGCATTCTAAAACCATTGGCTAAAAGAAGTAGGGCAGTAAACCCAGAAAAGCTTTTGGCGTGGAAAGGAGATACGTTAGTGGAAGCCACTGTTTCTTGGACGTTAATGAATCAGACAAAAGGAAGGGATTCGATTCTCGTGTGTCTCCTCCTAGCACAGCTTTGCAAGAACTTTGCCTGGCGTCTGTCTCTATCGGTGGGCAAAATGCTCTGTGTTCTTTTTTTCCCAAAGACAAAAGAAGTCTGATTTCTGGAACAATGGAGAAACAGTATTTTGGAAATTCTGGGTGACCACACAAGACAGTCTTGGTGGGGGAGCTGCTTGGATCCTTGCAGGCCGGCTGCTCCCTCGGGATTCCGGTGAAGCCACATTGTAGAACCACAGGTTGGAAGCTGAAGACCTTGGGGTGTGTCTTGCAGGTGGTGGAGAAGCTGATCAGAGGCCTGGCCATGGAGGACAGCAGGAACATGTTTGCCTTGTTTGAGTACAACGGAAGTGTTGATAAAGCCATTGAGAGCCGAACCATCGTAGCGGATGTGTTAGCAAAGTTCGAGAAGTAAGTCCCTTCTCCCTGGAATGCCAGCACATGGAATGAATTAAGAGCAAGAGCTGAGGATCGTTTTCAGCTTCAGTGTGCATTTGAGTTCCTATTCTTTCTTCTTTTTTCTTACAAATTTTATTTATTTGAGAGAAACACAGCTAGACAGAGAACACAAGCAGGGGGAGTGAGAGAAGGAAATGCAGGCTTCCCATTGAGCAGGGAGCCTGATGCGGGGCTCCATCCTGGGACTCCGGGATCATGACTCAAGTCGAAGGCAGGTGCTTAACGACCGAGGCACCCAGGCTACCCCTTGGGTTCCTATTTTTTTTACTTGTGTTGAAGGACATTTAATTTTTCATCTCTCCCTGCTGCCTGTTTTTTCTGGATTCCTGGATAAAGCCCATCCCAGATAAGATTAAAGATCAAAATCATTCTTTTACCCCATTTTCTCAGTCCCCTGTTCCACACAGTCTTAGAATTTCCTGATTCTGGACCTTTCATTTGTCACTGGCTTCAGAACGGGGCCAGCAGACACAGGCAAACTCATACACTCTTCAAAACTGCATTTTAGTTCTCTCAGACTTGTAATATGTAACCTCGGGCTTTCTTATCCTCTTAGCACAAAAGGTACTATGGAGGCTGCTAGGAATATTTGTGTCAATTTTTGTAAATATTGTCGCTTATTTGAGGGTTAGTGAAGAGAATAATGGTAGAGCCTTTGTTTCTTTTCTTTCTGTGAATTCAGCATAATGTTTAGCCGGTACTCATCTGACGGGGACCTGCAGAAAATCCTAGTTAGCATGCTGTGATTGAAGGCTGCCCATTTGTTGTCCTAAAGTGAGACCAAAATGAAAGCATGATTTTCACTTCTGACTAAATAGTAAGGAATGAGCCATCCAAAGTCAACGCCTTGTGGCACCGAAAGGCCATTTCTCCTTTTGCTTTCTCAATCTTCCTTGCCTTCTGCCTGTAGGCTGGCCGCCACATCAGAGGGGGGGGACCTGCCCTGGAAATTCTACTTCAAACTTTACTGCTTCCTGGATACAGACAACGTGCCAAAAGACAGCGTGGAATTTGCGTTTATGTTTGAACAGGTAGCAGGAACTTTCAGAAACGGATTCCTCTGCTGGTTGGTGGCGGGGGAGCAGGGGCATAACCCTATTCACACTCTTCCTGAGTTTGCGGTTGGTCTGGAGGGGTGAGGCATGGCCGTACACTTCCCGGCATGCCTGGGGTGGCTGCTCCTTCCTGTGTCTCTAGAACGAAACCACGACACATGCTGTGTGAGGTCCTGTGCCGAGACCGTCTCTAACTGGGAGGGAAAGACATTAAGGGATAAAATACGTGTTAGGTGCCGTCTGTGCTAGGGAGAGATTTCGAAGGGCAGAAGGGGGAGAGGGCGGGTACTGTTGTCAGGGAAGGTGACACTGGAGAGAGACCCTGATAACTTCGGGTCACGTGCCCCTAACACGGCTGCCTGCCTCCTTTCAGGCACACGAAGCGGTTATCCGCGGCCACTACCCCGCCCCCGAAGAGAACCTGCAGGCTCTCGCTGCCCTGCGGCTCCAGTACCTGCAGGGGGACTATTCACTGCACGCACCCGTGCCGCCCCTCGAGGGCGTCTACTGCCTGCAGAGGCTGAAGGCCCGCATCAGCCAGTCCACCAAGAGCTTCACCCCGTGTGAGCGGCTGGAGAAGAGGCGGACGAGCTTCCTGGAGGGGACGCTGAGGCGCAGCTTCCGGACAGGGTCCGTCGTCCGGCAGAAGGCAGAGGAAGAACAGATGCTGGACATGTGGCTCAAGGAGGAGGTCTCCTCGGCTCGCGCCAGTATCATTGACAAATGGAAGAAACTGCAGGGAATGGGCCAGGAACAGGCCATGGCCAAGTACATGGCCTTGATCAAGGAGTGGCCAGGCTACGGGTCGACGCTCTTCGATGTGGAGGTAAGGGCTGACGGCTGCTTCTGACACCGGCTGGCCCGAAAGCACACGTCAGTGTGGCCATGGCCAAGTACATGGGGTTGGGGGGGGGCAAGATGGAGCCTTTGCTCTCTCGCCGCCCCTTGTCAGAACAAACCCTCCCACCCCACCATGCTTTACCATTAACACACCCTCTCATCCACCAGGTTTTTTCCTCCCCTGTAGTAAACGCTTTCACAGGATTAGGAGTGAATGGAAAATTAAGGGCTCACCTATTCTTAAATAACTTACATACGTTCTTACAGAAGCTTCAGATAGATCCAATCAAAAAGTGCTGATAAAAATAATTTAAAACTAAGATAAGACTTTTAGAATTATGTACATGAAATTAGAATCTTTGGGTACAGTCGACCCTTGAACAGTGTGGTTGAAAATCTGTAAATAGCTTTTGCCTTCCTAAAATGTAACTACAAATAGCCTACCATTGACTGAAAGTCTGATCAGTAACAGAAACAGTCGATTAACATAATTTGAATGTTAAATATTATGTACAAATATACTGTATTCTTACACTAGAGCTAGAGAAGAGATTATTGAGAGGATCCTAAGGAAGAGAAAATACATTACAGCCCTCGACTGTGTCAAAAAACAAAACAAAACAAATCCACGTGTAAGTGGTCCCCGCAGTTCAAACCCATGTTGTCAAGAGTCAGCTCGGATTTTACATTTGGTTGTCTTCCCCACGAGTATCTGTTTGCAGGGAAGAATTTGTTTCACAAATGGAATTTAGCCATTAGCAGAAACCCATACTACTTCATACACCCCCTTCCTTTTTTTTTTTTTTAAAGATTTTTTATTTATTTGACAGAGAGAAACACAGCCAGAGAGGGCGCACACAAGCAGGGGAAGTGAAAGAGGGAGAAGCAGGCTTCCTGCCGAGCAGGGAGCCAGCCTGATGTGGGACGTGATCCCGGGTCTCTGAGATCATGACCTGAGCCGAAGGCAGTCACCCAACCAATTGAGCCACCCAGGTGCCCCCCGCTTTTTAAAGTAGACCGTAAATTTGTTTATTTATTTATTAAATAAAGATTTTATTTATTTGGCAGCGAGAAACACAGCCAGAGAGGGAACACAAGCAGGGGGAACGAGAGAGGAAGAAGCAGGCCTCTTGCCGAGCAGGCAGCCTGATGTGGGGCTCGATCCCGGGTCTCCAGGATCATGACCTGAGCCGAAGGCAGTCGCTTAACCAACTGAGCCACCCGGGCGCCCCAAATTTGTTTATTGTTAAAGATTTTATTTAGTCACCTGTCAGAACCAGCAGGGGGTGTGACAGGCAGAGGAAGAAGCAGACTCCACACTGAGCAGGAAGCCCAATGTAGGACTCTATCCCAGGAACCTGGGACCTGGGCATGACCTGAGCTAAAGGCAGACGCTTAACCGATTGAACTGCCCAGACCTCCCTTAGGTAAATCGTTTACTGAAAAGAAATCTTGCGGCTGGGCAGTCTGTGCTACACCCTTCCTGCGTTCTCTTACCGCAGTGTGTTGGAACACGGCAGTATTCCTGCCTCTGCCGCTGGCCGCTTGCACACTAACACGGCAGCATTACATAGCTGTGACTGAGACCCCATGGCCTGTGACACCTAAAGTACTGACTCCCTGTCCCTTACCACGTAAGTTTGCCAGCCCCGGGTCTAGATGAACTTTCAGTTTTTTTCTCACAATCCCCTTCAGCATATTTGGTTCCTGATGACTTTAAGTGCGGCTCTATAAAAACCTAAGTGTTGATTATATATTCCAAGAGCCCTTCGTGGCTCTTCACCGGATGCTGTATTCGGTTGCTCGGTTGGTTCAGTGAGATTTGTCTGTAGGGGTAAATCAGATGCTTTATGCAACACCTCTTCTCCTCGGGGTCACTAGTGGACGTCCCTCCCATTCCTCCTGGCTTCTCATCCCTGAATCGAGGCTCTTGTTTCCCCCACACCGATCCATGCAGGGAAGCCTGTCGCCAAACCGGTGACATTCCTTTTAGCTCCATGCACACTGGAGGCCATTGCTGCTGCTTGTCTAGAATCCAGTTTTTCCAGAGGAGCCCAACTGCTCAGCACAGGGTGATTGGAGAATTTTCCTCTGAGCTTAGATTTTATATTGGAAGAAGCAGCAGAGCTAGGGCTAGGGGACTGGCTCCGGGCTGCCGGGTTTGTGGGGGTCCATTGTCAGCTTCCCCCTGGAGTAAGGTTATCAGCAGGTGGAGTCAAAGCAGGGTGTTAGGACTCACCGATGGCTTTTCCGAATGCCCAGTACGGGTCATCCGGTCAGAAACCAGTCAGACCTCCAAGAAGAGACCACATGTCCTACTTTACTTGCCCAGGCACACAGACGTGTTGGATGCGTTCTGTGTTCTGCCCAGAATGCTTGACGCAGCCTCTCCTGAGTCCTCTGGTTTTTTCTTCTTGATGATCTGAGTCTTGTCCACAGTGCAAGGAAGGTGGCTTCCCCCAGGACCTCTGGTTGGGCGTCAGTGCGGATGCCGTGTCTGTCTACAAGCGCGGAGAGGGAAGGCCGTTGGAAGTCTTCCAGTACGAGCATATCCTCTCTTTCGGGGCGCCGCTGGCAAACACATACAAAATCGTGGTGGACGAGAGGGAGCTTCTCTTTGAAACCAGTGAGGTAAGAGGCAAGCCAAGGAAATCATTAGTGACCTTGAAAAAAGAGAAACGATGCCCTGTTTCCTGATGCCTTTGAGTAATTTTGACCGATTTGCTTTAAAATATATGAAAATACAGCCTGGCAGTCCCTCCCCAGCCATAACTTCCCCAAGGGCCAAAATCAAATGCTCCCAAATTTCTTCCGTACCTTTGCAGCTGATAGATTTGGTTCTGTTCTGCCAGTGGGTCTTTCCCATTCAGGAAAGGAAATGATGTAGATGTTCAATATACATATAGTTTGGCAAGGAAGTCTTGTGCCCATCAGCAGTTGATGACAGCAGAGAATCACAGCTGGAGGGAGCGAGGGGCAGGACCGCCCCAGGCAGAGCTAATTCTGGCTCACAAAACCACCAGAAAAAAAAGCCTGTAAATGTGTGTGCCATCTGCTCTAAAGCTTAAAGTGTCATCATGATCATGATAAATCGAGACGCCTATTAAGGGCTCCACTTAGGGAACTGCTAGCACGCAAAGGTGGAAAATGGAAATGAATGATCCACCAGCTTGGCTGTTGGTTTAAAGTCACGGGAGGGGGTCGGGGAGGCAGGGAGGTGCAGTCCCACCTAGGCTGCCGGCTAAGGGGACGGGAGCAGGGACGTGGAGGGGAGCAGGGACGTGGAAGAGGTAGGTCCTCTGACCGGTCCCAGGCACCCGGCTGCCAGGCGTGGACGACTCCAGTAGACAGTGATGGTGCGTAATGGGATGACCGCACCAGCTAACGTGGGGTGGGACGAAGAGGGATGAGAGATGAGGGAAACGGAAGGCAGTTAGGATGCCTTGAGAGGGATGCCGGCCAGCCTGAGGAGGGACAGGCCCAAGGGGGTGGCAGTGCCTGCATCACAGAAAGGGGCTAATGCAAGGTCATGGCTGGCATTGGTGGCTCGCCCCCAGGCACCCCGCCCCCCGCCTCGCTCTGTCCTGCAGCTGTGCCGTGGGGACGACACAGTGATGCGCCAGGGTTTACCAGCTGTGCTCATGGGCTCTGGCCAGTGTTTTAATCAGGGAGAGTCATCCCAGCCCTCGAGATATCAACAGTATCCTCAGGTGGGGTTTTTTTGTTTTTGTTTTGAATGTGTAAAATCTGACCAGTATCCAGCCCGGCAGAACTGTGGTTTTCGTGCGAAAGAACCACGTGGCAGGGCCACCGTATTCGGAAAAGCCACGCTTCCCCTGCCCGCTGCCCGGGAAGAGGGAAAAGCAGCTAAAGGTGTGGCAGGCAGCTGGCTTTGGCCCCCGGGCCCGGCCCTCCCCGCGCCCCCGCTGAGCACGCGTCCCTTCTGCTTCCCCCGGGCAGGTGGTGGATGTGGCCAAGCTCATGAAAGCCTACATCAGCATGATCGTGAAGAAACGCTACAGCACGTCGCGCTCCGTGAGCAGCCAGGGCAGCTCCAGGTGAAGGCGGGAGGGACTCGACGTGTCTTCAGCAGCCGCACGTGAGGCCCCCTGGCCTCGGCCGGCACCTGCGCGCAGCCCTGGCCAAGCTGCCCCGGCCTTCTGGAGCCCCCGGCCAGAGGGAGGCGTCTCCGAGGGGGTGTCCGCCCTCTCAACTTCCTTAATCCTGTATTAAGCTGTCAATCTTAACAGTGAGCCCCGTTTTGAAAGCTTTACTACTCTTAGATGACACATGCCTTAAAAAAAAAGAAAAAGAGGACAACCGCCCCCCCACCCCTGTCCCCGCCAAAGCAGCCAGAAGTGCCTTACTGTGTGGACCCAACACTAACTGACCTTTACTGTGCTACTGAAGGGAGATGCCCCTCCCCCACCTCGGGGGAGACTCACAAATCTGCGGGGGGGGGGGGGGTCGTTCATCCATCAATTGTGCACTAACCTCCCAGCCTGATTCCCTACAGGGAGGGAAGGTGAGGGAGCGGGGAGGGGGGACAGAGGGAGCACAAGGGGACAGGATATTGTAGTCGGAGTGCTGCTGGCAGCCTTCCTCGCAGACGTAGATTCACTTTTTTGTTTCATCTTTCAAGTCTCTGTGCTTGCCTGTGCACGCACTGTTCATAAACTCATCACTTTAATCAGTCTCAGCATTAAAAGCAAAGGGAAAAAAGGATGTGCAATGGTGTAAACAGTCTGTATATTTTAATAGTTCAGAGTTCTAGTCTTCAATTGCTGCTTCATGTAGTGGTTTTATTAACAGACCAGAATCCTGGACTTTCCTGTCTTTCGAAAAATCACGTTTTGACTTGATTTTGTTTTACGTGGAGCAAAGTGTGCACTCTGTGTGGGCTGTGTTATAAACAGATACGCAGCCCACACAGATGATGGTATTTATAAACCACTCCAACTCCAACTCCAGTGCTGGTTTTAGAACTATATGAAGACACTTTGGAGTCTTTAGTTTCTAAAAGATTTAAGTTAAAAAAAAAACAAACTTTGAAGGTGAGTTTGTATCGCTCCAGGTAGATGACCATATGACCACATTGGGTATGGTGGAAAGAACTTTCGTTCCCCAAGGGCGTAATAAGTGAGCGAATCTTGAAAGGACCCTGACTGAGGCTTTAAGAAAAAACACTTTATCTCAAGTTTCTAATGGTAGTCCAACAAGGTGCCTGTAAATAAATCAGCGTTTATGACCAGAAGAAAAAAAATCTGGTCCTGGACTTTTATTTTTATATGGAAAAGTTGTAAAGACTTAGGCCAATTAAGTCTGCCCACAGAGGAAAAAAAAATTGCCTTATCTCTCCAGGATAGTCCTGCGAAATCATTGTTTGTCGGCTCAAGGAAAGTCTGAGAATAAAAGCTATTAGCTGTCCTGCAGCGTGTTTTCTTGAGCAGAGGGACCTGAACTACATCATGGGGCTGGGGTTTTGTCGTTGGTTCGTTTTCAGTGCCTTTGGTCTCAGTGCCTATGGTGCATGTTTCATGAGATGATCGCAGGTCTTAAAGTGGACATGGAGGCCCTCAGCTGCTCCTTCAGACAAGCAGCTCCAAGGAAGCATGGAAGGTAAAAGCAAGGATTTTGTGAAATCCAGAAATCTAAGGCTTTGAAGTGCGCATTTAGTGTCAAATGGTCTCGTAGCCCCAAAACCTGCCTACTCGTGAAATCATGATCCTATAGCCATCTGCTTGCAGGGAAGTTGGCAGAAGGGCCTCTTCCGCTGCTCAGCTCTCAGGATGCCCTCCGTGACTTGCTGTACCCCAGAAGGCCACCTCTCTCCCCCAGTTACCCATGAAGAAGTAGGCAAAATGAGGCAGAGTTTCATCTGAGGCATTACAGCGACACCAAAGCCAGAACCTCAGTCTTCTCTACACGTAGGCCCTTACATGCCTACAGCTGTGTACTCATGTTCTACTTAGGAATAACATAAGTTCAGAGGAAGGTGCAATCGTATGCACAGGGAGACCCCTCTACTCTTCACCTGGTTCCCCTATAGTAATATTTTGCAAAACCATAGAACAGCATCACAGTTGTCCACTGCAATTAGGATTTTGCTTCCCCACGTTCTACAAGGAATATAGTCGCCAGTTTCAAGATTGTTGCTTTAAGCATTTCTTATCCGCCCTTTTGAGTGACCTCTGGGATTTCCTCCCCTCCCTGCATTTCCTCATCAACACAGGCTGCTGGCTCAGCATCACGTTTCACTTCTGCTTGATCAGTCAGCGTGTTGAAAGCCTCTCCAGGACAGAAACACCGAGGTCTTCCCTTTCCCATGCTCCAGGAAATCTAGCCTCATGCCTGTCCCAAGCAGGCAGAGATGGGACTGGGAGGGCCAAGAGATGCCGGAGGTCTCCAGGGGAAGGAGTGGTGGATCTTGAGCTGGTCTCGCAATACAGCAGAGGGGAACAGGTTTTTCCCTCGGGGAGGGTCCCAGAAGTGGCAGGCACACAGGTGTGGAGCAGGTGTTAGGGCAAAGGTCAGAAGCCAAGCTATGGCTCCTCTACCCTCACCCCCCTGGCCTCTGGCACCCTCCCCCCCACCTCCCGCCCGTATATGTGGCTGACAAACCAGACACATGAAAGGATCTTTATAAAATCTAAATCCAACTATATCTTTCTACAAAAAGCTCTCCTATAACTTTGTCCAACCAAAATACCGACCTCTACTATAGCACCGTGTCCTCTGCCCGCCTGCCTCTTACCTTGCCTCAGGATGCTGCCCCACTCAGCACGGGTCTTGGCTGTCGTTCTATCCTCAAGAAGACCTGAGCTCGGGCACCTGGGCGGCTTAGTGGATTAAAGCCTTTGCCTTTGACTCAGGTCATGGTCTGAGGGTTCTGGGATCGAGGCCCATGTCGGGCTCTCTGCCCAGCAGGGAGCCTGCTTCCTCTCTAGGGGGATGAGGTCATTGGGTGGTGCCTCTCTGCCTGCTTGTGATCTCTGTCTCTCTCTCTCTCTTAAATAAATAAAATCTTAAAAACAAAAACAAAAAAAAAACATGAGCTCTAACTCCCAGTACCTGGAACTTTGGCGAGGACAGGCTGACGAATGTCTGCGGGGGGGGGGGGCAGCGGAAACAGACCTGCCGCGTCATGATGCCTGCTTTTCACGGTGTCCATATTTCCACCAGGGCTAATTTCAAGCTTCAAGGTGACATCACTGGATGTGGGGTTGGACAGGAAGCATGGTTGGCTCCCAAAAGCTTGGTCCTGCACACCACACAGAGAGGACATACTAATAAACAATTCTTCAATAAGGAATTTGTATCCTATTCATAAAATCTCTAAAAGAAGTAAAAAAGACATGTAGAAAGCTTTTCAGCACTTTATGTGGGAGAAAGTTACTGTGAAAAAGGTAAAGACGCTTGCAAAGTGTATAATGTCCTATCTTTAGTTTTCCCGGAGATTTCTTTTCCCTTTCACGTACTAATAGGATCACAATTGATTAGCAGTTTGAGACATAAACAGGGTTTCCTACCCGTTGAAGCATCCAGACATTTGCTTGGTGGGAATTAGTTGACAGATCTGGGTTGTCATTCCCTCATGACCTGCTGGCAAAGAAAATGAGCAGTTCTGGTAACTCTGATCTCTCGGGAGAAGGGTTCTCCGTAACTTTACTTACTGACTTGACATTGAGGAAGTGTAACAGGTCTCTTGATTAGAAATAAGATAACCTCAATGATCAACATCAACCAGAACATAATTTAGCTGAGTTTGATCTACTAAATTATTGTCTGGATTGAAAACACACACACACACGCACACACACACACACACACACACCTAGTCTCAGTGGGATTTGCAAAGGAAGTAGAAGAATTGTCTTAAATTATTTAGAGCCTCGTTGGGGGTAAAAGACGTACATATGAAATTAGTTCATTGCAACAGTAACAGTAATTGGGCCATCTGCTTATGTGTTGAAGGGGTCCAGAAAACAAGAGAACAAGGGAGAGAGTTTTCAAAGGCAAGTGTGTTGGGTTGCTACAGGGGAAGTGGGTGGGGGAATGAGGTCGTTGGGTGGTGGGCAGTAAGAAGGGCACTTGATACAATGAGCATGGTGTGTTATATGCAACTGATGAATCACTTTTCTCATTGACCATCTCTCTGATTTACCATTTGCTCAGAACATATGTTTCAGGCTTGGTGTCAGATGCATTAGCCTTATCCTGTCATTGTGTCCTCCCAGTAGCTAAGAAGCAGGTGCTAACAAACCCGTTTTTACATTGAGGATATTGAGATTTAGAAAGCAGATTATTTAACTTGCTCTATTAGCTTTGCTGTGTAACAAGTAACTCCAGAATTCAGTGGCTAAAACAAGCATTTACTTAGGTGATGATTCTGTAGGTGATCTGTTGGAGCTGGGCAGTCTCCCTGCTCATCTCATTCATGACTAAGTTCAACCGTATCCAGGTCAACTTTGTTGATCTTGCCTTGGCTTTCTCATCTGTCTGGAGTCTCAGATGAGATGGCTGAGCTCTGCTCCATGTGAGCTCTCATTCTCCAATTAGCTAGCCTTGGCTTGTTCATGGCATTAGGCAAGGTCTTACAAAAACTAACAGGTACAGACAAGTCCTCTCAAGGCTCAGGCTCAAAACTGGCACATTGGTTAAGCCTGCCATGTTCTGTTGGCCAGACCCGGTGCTAGACCAGAGCCAAGAGCGGGGGAAACAGGCTCCGTATCTTTCTTTCTTTTTTTTTTTAAAGATTTTATTTTATTTATTTGACAGAGAGAAACACAGCCAGAGAGGGAGAAGCAGGCTTCCCGCCGAGCAGGGAGCCCGATGTGGGGCTCGATCCCGGGTCTCCGGGACCATGACCTGAGCTGAAGGCAGTTGCTTAACCAACTGAGCCACTCAGGCGCCCCCAGGCTCCGTATCTTGAGGGAAGCTGCTGCAACATCACTCAAGAGGTTGGAGATTTGTGGTCTTTTTATGACCTAACCACACTTGGCTAAAAAATGACAAGACTACAGAGGACAGATAATTCAGACCCAAGTTTGAGCGACATTGTGCTCTTCTCATAAAGCTATCCTAAAGTCCAACCACTTTCTCTTCTTTCCTTTACACGGCCGTGCCCCATCACCAGCCTCCGGACTGCACACTTCTAATGCCCACAGATGCAGATGACCACCTTTGTCCCAGTCCCAGGTGTCCCCTCAGAATCTTCCCTTCCAGAAATGATCCTTCTCCCCGTTCATAGCTCTTCATCGGCGACAACCTCGTTTAAATTTTAACTTCTGCAAAGCTGTGTGCAGCAGAGGCTGCTCCCCATCCCCTAGTGATCGGCCCTTTTCCCGTTTGTCCTTTCTTCCCTTTGCCTTTTATCATAGAATTCCCCTACAATTTAGCTTGCAGTGAGAGCTAAGATACAGAATCCATTCCCCAGCCTCCTCTGCAACTCTGTGTGGTGGTTTTAAAAAATGTTACAATTGGGGCGCCTTGGTGCCTCAGTCGGTGAAGCGTCTGCCTTTGGCTCAAGTCATGAAACCAGGGTCTTGGGATCCAGCCCCGAGTCAGGCTCCCTACTTGGTGGGGAAACCTGCTTCTGCCTTTCTCTCTGCCACTCCCCCTGCTTGTGCTCTCTCTCAAACTCTTTGCTAAAAAGTTACAACTTCTTGATCACCTCTCCCATAAAAAGATGTAGTCTCCCCGCATGAATCAGAGCCAGCCGTAGTGACTCCCACTTCTAATGAGTAGAATGCGGTGGGAGGGATCCCACATAGTTTGCAAGGCCAGGTCATAAAAGGTGACACATCTTTACGGGCTCTGTCTCCTGGGACACGCACGTTCCGAGCTCTGCGCTGACAGGACAGAAATCTCACCAACCTGAAGCTGCGGTGCTGAGAGGCCTGGGTAGGAGGCCAGGGGGGCAAGCCCCACAGGTACAGCACCCCCCCCCCCCAACTGGTTTGTCTTCTCCTCAACACGCCGGCATGTCGTCAGGTTACTCCAGCCACCACTTTGATGCAAGATGCACTCCCTCCCTCTCCAGACCCATCCAAGTCTCATTAAGGCATCTTGAGGCCCAGGAGCTCGTCATGCAGAGCAAGTTCTGGTGTGAATGAGACTCTGGGGTGTAGTTCCTCAAGAACACTGCCTGGAAGATCTGCGCTAGAGAGACAAGTTTCCTGTCCTCTGGAAGCTAACCGCTGCACATAGGGTCATCCACAAAGGGGAAAACCAGCGGGGCACGGAACAGTCACAAGTCCATTTGTGGAAAAAGGGGGATGACTCAGGAGATCTCCAAGAACCCAGGGGGAAGGATTCCCAGTTAGTAAAATGGAGTTTCAGTCATGGGACTGGTGTCATGTGCTCAGCTGGATTTCAGAAATGAGTAAAGGAGAGATGTAAATCGTTTGGGCCAGGGGACCAACTGGGGTGGCTTTAAACATATCCACTCCCACGAGAAGGGGGAGTCTAGTTCTCCTAACAGCTAGAGTGTGACGGGATGGCTACCAAAGCTAGGTCCTCCAGGGGACACTAGAGCATCTGCGAGGCTCTCGAGGCACGTGCTTATGGAGCCCGGTGGCCGCTGTGCCGGAGAGACCATGGGGTGAAGCTAGGTAGAGACAGAGGCCAGAAAGGTCCCAGCGGGGCCAAGCCCCAGGTCTTCAAGTCTTTCCGGCAGCCACAAGACATGCAAAGGGTAAGCCTGCCCACGATTCTAGCCCGCAGCCTACCAGGCAACTCAGCTGGCGCCAAAGGGGACAGACATAGGGTGACCCCACTGAGGAGCTTCCTGCCCTGCCAGTGAGCCAAAAATGAAAGTATGAGGAATGGATGAGATTTAAAACTGTCACTATTAGGGCACCTGGGTGGCTCAGTCACTTACATGTCTGCCTTCGGTTCAGGCCATGATCCCAGGGTCCTGGGACAGAGACCCTCATTGTGTCACGCTCCCTGCTCAGAGAGGTCTGCTTCTCCTTCTTCCCCTCTCCCCGCCCCATGCTGTACTCACTCACACGTGCTCTCTTTAAACTAAATAAAATCTTTAAGAAAAAGAGAAGAATGGAGAGAATGAAATTATAGTAGACCACTGGCTGTCCCCTGTCACAGTCTGCCCCTGGGGCCAGTAAGTATGCACGTAGACTCTCCCCCAAATATGGAAGATTCTTCTCCCCATCAAAAAGGGACATTAAAGGGAATTAACTCAAAACCCTATTAGTTACTTCATCCCTGGGGGCAAGAGAGATGTGTTGCCAACAAGAGACTGCTCAGTCTATACAACTGAAAGAAGTCAAGGATCGATGACCAGGAGCCTAAGGGGTCACCACCACAAGTCCCTTTCTGGTTTCCAAGCCCACTGGCGGAAGGCAAGACTGTGTCTCCAGCCCCCCGCAACACCACACAAGTATATGAGACCCTGAATTCCCAGTCCTTCCCCAAAGGGTAACTGATCTCTGAGGAATACCCAAGGATTTTTTTTAAAGATTTTATTTATTTATTTGACAGAGAGAGAGATCACAGGTAGGCAGAGAGGCAGGCAGAGAGAGAGAGGAGGAAGCAGGCTCCCTGCTCAGCAGAGAGCCCGATGTGGGCCTTGATCCCAGGACCCTGAGATCATGACCTGAGCGGAAGGCAGAGGCTTTAACCCACTGAGCCACCTAGGTGTCCAATACCCAAGCATTTTGATGACAGTTGGACAGGGTATTAAGAGACATCAACACCTAGAGACACTGATCATCATCAGAGGCCTCTGTCAGGGTGCAGGAATTACTGGTCCAGCCCTGGTCCACTGGGGCTGTGGCCCCATCTGGAGGTCATTTTGCTAGACTCCAAACGTATAACGGAACTAGACATGCTTGGTAGTTGCAAAACCTCACGCTGGTTCCTTTGCTTAGGGTAAGATTACCATAGTAGGGATACTGAGGAGAACGCTCTGAAATGAATGCCCTCAATAAAAAAGACAGTGAAGCGAAACTGATACGGCATCCCGAGAGGAATGGCAAGAATTAGTGCCCTCACTAAAGAACTAGAGGATTCTGGGTGAGGATCCCCTCATGTTTCCTTTTAATGCACAAATATGGAAACTGCAAAAACCAAACAGATCCAGTGAACGATGGCAAAGTCAACCAAGCAGGAGTCCCAACTGCGGCTGCCATGCCCAATGCGGTCTTGTTACTAGTTCAGAAGAGTGTGGTCTTAGTGCGTGCTCTATACCATTTCACATTCATCCTTCCTTGGAATCCGATTTTTTTCCATTAATTTTAGGTAAGCATATCAGATTGTATAATTTTGTCTGAAGATACATGAGCTATGTAGGAAAAGATTCATTTCTCCAGGGGTGCCTAGGTGGCTCAGTCGTTAAGTGTCTGCCTTTAGATCCATTCATGATCCCTGAATCCTGGGATCGAGCCCAGCGTCGGGTTCCCTGCTCGGCGGGAAGACTGCTTCTCTCTCACTCTCCCTGCTTGCGTTCCCTCTGTCAAATAAATAAATAAAATTTTAAAAAAGATTCATTTCTTCAAAGAGAGTTACATAATTAAGGCTTAATAAATATTACCTATAATAACAGGGGCATCTGGGTGGCTCAGTTGGTTGAATGTCTGACTCTTGATTTCAGCTCAAGTCATGATCCCAGGGTTGGGAGACTGAGCACATCAGGCTCCCTGCTCAGCTGGGAGTCTGCTTCTCACCCTCTCCTCTCCCTCTGTCCCTGCCCCTGCCCCTGCTCATGTTCGCACTCTCTCTCAAATACATAAATCTCAAACAAATACGACGTATAATAATAAATTATTCATATAATACTTATTTGGCAAACTCAGTAATTCGGAACATGGTCAAGGATCTGTAAAGAAGCAAAACCTGGCTTCACGTGAGTAAGTAACAATGGCTAAGTCCACGTGAGCCTGGCTGACTCTGCTTCTACTTGAAGAGGCTCTGAGGAGCTTATCTTTCCTTTCACCACCAGGACAGGTGCCTTTCTCTGTCCCCAGCCACAGCCGGTGCTCTCTGCAGCTCACGATCTGTCGTCTGAAAACCACCCTTAATCACCATCTCCTCTTTATGTTCCATCATCCAACTCTAACTCAGACCTGGAGTGTTCCCTGCAACCCTCTCACATGAGGACTGTTGGGTCCCCAGCCCTGTACCACTGGGCCTACTACACAGTAATTGTCCCCTTGTACTTCCAGATCATCTCTCTTCCTTCCTTGATGAAGCCCTCAGGATCTTTAGAGCAACGGTGTTGGACTGTAGCACCCGCACTCCGCCCCCATCCGAGTATCTGGCTGATCTTCTCTGCACCACTATTCTGACTTCCTTCACATAAACAATCCATCCAGGGCCCTGGCTTCCTGCTTCTTTGACCTCATGTCCTCTCCCCGTCAAAACTCTAGCCTCCACCGACTCTACTGCTTTTCAGCATCCTCCTGCTAGGAGCACTTCTCCAAGAGTTGCCTCACTGGGGCCTCCCAACCACAAGGCCACCATTTCCTTCAATACTCATCACTTCACTTGTGCCTTTACGCCCCTTTCTCCCCCAGATTAGAATTTCTGGTCCACCACACTTATCATCCAATTATAGACATCCTCAACTCCTTCCTCCTCCCTTCTTCTTCTCCACTTGTCCTGAGAAACCTCATCCACAATAATATCCAATTCTCTAAGTCTGTATTTGAGCAGCTGAATGTTGCTGGAGAAACTCCCAAACATGCTCTCACTTTAAGCTCATGAGCACAATTTTCAGAGGCTGGCCCATCACGTTCTCCCTCCCACCCTTCCCATGATCTCCCATGTCCCAAGGCCACTATCTCAAGATTCCTCTCTTTTTAAACATCACTATTCCTTCACCACCCCTCAACTTCTTATTTCATCGTGAAAACCCAAGGGGAAGCAGAAAACACTGCAGCTTCTACTGCATCTTATAACTGATCCCATGAATTCCTTTGGTTTTCATGTCATTATATACTGACCTTCTCTCCCCGAGCTCACGGGTTTTATGTCCAGTTTCCTACTTGTCTGCATGTCGACCTGTATTAGGCATATGAAGTACAGTATGTCCAAAAGAGGATTCCTCTCCCAAGAGATAATTTTCTCTCCCAAAAGCTTCCCTATCTCTGCAGGTGTTAGAGATCATCTGTAATTCCTCTCTGTCCCTAACACCTTACGTATGATCCATTAGCAATTCCTGTGGGCTGGAGGTCCCAGATGTATTCCAAATCCAATCATTTGTCACCATGTCCACCACTACCAATATCTCAGTGACCAGTGCAGTAATCCCTAATTGATCTCCTTGCTTCATGCTTGTCTCTTCATCAGTGATCAGAACAATCTTCCTGAGATGAAAACTGAATGAAGTTTCACACAACACCTCTCATTAATTTTCCACCATCTTTTAGAATGAAATCTCAACCGTACATGGTCCACTGTGCCCTTCGTGATGCCCACTGCCTTCCTCTCCCCTCTGATCTCCCCTGACTCTGCTCTTCTCATTTTAGCCTTCTTGTACGTTGTGTGGGTCCAGCTAGTTCTAACTTCATGGCCCTCACACGCACTTGCCATTCCCTTTGTCCGGCATGCCCTTGCCTCCAGAAATCCACACAACTGCCTGCCTTCCTTCATTTAGGTCTGCTCAAAAGTCACTTCTCTCCCCTCCCCTTCTCTTGCAAAGCACTTCCCCTTTTCACTCTGTTCCCTTTTCCTTCAGTGCACCGTGTTAGATTGTTAATGGTCTTCATGCTCTTGTGCTGCGCCTCTCCTGTTGACGCTGGGCTTGGCCATGTGACTTGCTCTGACCACTAGGACATTGAAGATGTGATCCAAGCAGAGGCTTGCCAAGTGTTTGCACATTAGGGGATGCCTTCATGGAGCTTCAGCTGCCAAGTGGATTACTGTGAAGCCGGCCCGCAGGAGAGGCCACATGGAGGACAACCGAGACATCTGCAGACAAGCCCCAGGCAACGGTCATCCCGCATCTTCTAATCGGTGGCAAATGCATAAGTGACCCCAGAGATGCCATGTGGATCTGAGAGCTGCCGTTCCAGCTCATCTCTCCCCAGCTGCCCATGTGTGGAATCATGAACAAATCAAAGTTGTTTTGGGCCACCAAGCTTGGGATGGTTTGTTATCAACAACAGGAAATGATACAGGAAAATGATCCTAAACTAAAATATTATGTCTATATGCATATTTCCTCACTGTCTGCCAAGCTTCCAAAATTTAAGCTTTATGAGGACAGGAAGGTTAGTTACCTTGAGTTCACTGCAGTCCTCCAGCCTGGGACACTGTCTAGCCATCAAGGCACACAGAAGACATTTATTGTTGAATGAATGAGGAGTCTCTTCAGGAGTAGCCTCATGTGGTCCTCTGGCTTCCATTAAAATCTCTAAATTTGGCTCATGAGACAGATCTGTCTCCATGGAGTGCCTGGCTGGCTCCAAGGTGACTCTTGATCTCAGGGTTTTAAGTTCAAACCCCGTATTTGGTGTAGAGATCATTAAAAATAAAATATTAAAAAAAGAAAGATAGATTGGTCTTCCTTCTTTCAACTGACCATTAGACATGACCAATGGAAATTCACCACATTCTAAATTGATGGGGCTTTTTCCCTCTCCAAATTTGTCCCCAGCTTTTCTCTATTTCATATTTTAGTGATGGCACAATGGTGATGACACTTAATTTTAGTGTCAACTTGGCTAGGTGATGGTGCCCATTTATTTGTCAAATACCTGTCTAGACGTCGCTGTGAAGTTATTTTTTAGATGTAATTAACATTTAATCAGTAGCACATTACCCTCTGTAATATGGGTGAGCCTCATCCAATCAGTTGAAGGATTTAACAGAAAAGACTAAAAGTCCCTTGAGCAGGAAGGAATTCTGTCTCCAGACTGCCTACAGACTCCAGACTACAACATTAACTCCTGCTGGAATTTCCAGCCTCAAGCCTATCTACCCTGGAGATTTTGGACTTGCCTATGCACACAATTATGAGAGTTAATTCTTTAAATCCCTCCTCCCAGCTACACAACACACATACACATACACATACCCACACATACCATTGGTTCTATTTCTCTGGAGAACCCTGATACCAGGCTTTTCTTTGACGATCTCCCCTTCCTCTTTTCCCAGCAGCCATTCAGTCTCCCAAGCCCTACTGGTAGTGTACAGAATGTCTTCTGAGGCTACCTTTTCCTGGCCCTCATGTCCCTTTTCTTGGTTTAGACTCTCAGCATCTCTCACCTGGACTATTATAAAATTCTGCTAACCAGCCCCCATAAATTATCCACTATCACAGAGGGGGAAAAAAGTCTGCTAACCATTCTTTCTGCCTCATCTCCTTCCCATCCACATGCGACTCCCCTGCCAGGGTTCCCTGTCTAAGAATCTGATCATGACACTTACCTCCAAATTCTCCAATCACCTACAGAATACAGTGCAAAACCTCAGTGTAACAAGAAAGCCTTTTATCAACAAGTTCAAAGTCTATTCCCAGCTCCGTATCTCTTACTCCTCTCTAAAGCCCCTAATCTAGCTATACTGAGCATCTGTGGATCCCCAAACATGCCATGTTCATTTCACATTTTCACGCTTTTGCACATTTTAAGATTTCTTTTCATTTAGGGAGAGAAAGTGTGTGTGTATATATGAGTGGGAAGAGGCAGAAGGAAGAGAGAGAGAATCTTAAGCAGGCTCCAGGCTGAGTGGAGCTTGATCTCACGGGGCTTGTAAGATCTTGCAGGGCTTGATCTAATGACCCTGAGATCATGACCTGAGCTGAAATCACGAACTGACTGACTGAGCCACCCAGGCGCCCCATTTTTGTACACTGTATTTTATCTACTTCGGATGCCTACCAATTTGTCTTGAAAACATCCCAACCTGTTCTTCAAGCTCTAACTCAGATATACTGTTTGTAAGCTGACCCTGAATTCTTGGTCATAATACTTAGACAATGATAAAGATCTTTTCATTAGTCTTATTGTTTGAAATCATGGGTGTGTTTGTATTTCTCGAAGATAAGAGGCTCTTTGATGGCAGGCATTGTGTATAATAATGGATACTAATAGACAGTAATAGTAATAATAATAATTAGATCTCTGGTCCTGGTCTTCTGTTTTTGAATAGCTCATAATAGCCACTCAAAAAACGTTTGCCAAAGTCAATTTGTATGGTTATATTTTAAGTCCTTTGAAGGCAGAAACTGTACTGCTATTCATCTTCCTGTCACTCACGGCGCCTCTCATAGGATCCTGCACACAGTATGAGGATCAAGTACATAGTACTATGTACACAGTACACAGACTTAGTTCCTAGTACATAGGATCTTGCACAATATAAGAAGATCGAATTAAAGAAAAGCTCCAGTTCTCTAGAGAAAACAAATATTTCATTTCCTGTTGCTACACTATGTCAGCCACCCTTGGATTCCCACACTCGGGCTTGTCACGACGATTTTAAACCAAGCAAGAGTTTGTGGAAAGGAGAAATTGCTGAAGGTCACAGTCTTGAGGAAAAGGAAAGAGAAGAGGACTGGTTTTTTTCAAAAGAATTAAAAGAACTTTCTCTATTTCCTATTTTCTCACAGTCTTTTTTTTTTTTTTTAAAGATTTTATTTATTTGACAGAGAGAAACACAGCCAGAGAGGGAACACAAGCAGAGGGAGTGAGAGAGGGAGAAGCAGGCTTCCCGCCGAGCAGGGAGCCCGATGTGGGACCCGATCCCAGGTCTCTGGGATCATGACCTGAGCTGAAGGCAGTCGCTTAACCAACTGAGCCACCCAGGCGCCCCACTCTCACAGTCTTCTAAAAAAGATTTTTTTTTTCTTTTGAAAATTTTCAAAGCCACAAGAAAGTTGAAAGAATAGTACAATGAACAGCCGTCACCTCTCACACAGATTCACCAATAGCTTGCCACACCCATTCCCCCCTCTCTGTATCTGCACAACACTTCCTTTTGCTGAAAGCAAATGGCTGCCGTCATGGCATGTCACCCCTAAATCCCACATGTGGCATCACAGAAGGAAGCCATTCTCTTACATTGTCATGACTCCATTATCATACCTAAGAAGAGCAATATTAACTCAACAAATTATCTAGGATAAACACTGGACTCAAATCTCCCTAATTTTCCCTCCAAATGTCTTTGATAGCATTTTTTTTTTTTTTTGGACCCAGAATCCAATCAAGTTCCATACATTGATTTGGCTGTTATATCTCTTCTCCTCAAAGTGTCCCTCCATTTCGGGATCAAACACTTGAAGATCCAGGTCAACTGACTTGTAGAATGTGGGACATGGTTTTGTTAGGATTTGATTCAGGCCAAATGTTTCCAACAAGTTCTGCTGTGTTCCTCCCACAGCATCAGGTCAGGGGGCCCATAAGGTCAGACAGCCCCACTCCTGGAAATGCCAAGTGTGGTGAGATGCAGATAAAATGGAGAGTTCTCCAATGCAAAGACACGCTTTATAATTAATAACTAACCTCTGAGATCGTGTAAATACTTCTCCTCTAGTATTCTTCCCAGTGGGTCAGTGATGATCATTGCCTGAATCACTGATTACATTGAAAGTTAACAAAATGGTACTTTTCTAAATCTAGTCTATACTTATGAACTGATTTCTTGTAAAGCAAAGCTTCCCACCCACCCCTTTTGAGTATCATTTATGGAGTCATGAATTTCTTTAACTCAATATAATCATTTAGCAGGATTATTATTTTTTTTTCTTTTGATCCTCAAAGTTTCCCAGATTCGATAAGTGGAATCCCATTCAAAGCTGGCTTCTGTGTCCTTTTGACATAGGTTTTTAAATAGTCTTTGAACATATCTTGCTTCCTGGCACACAAGATGTTCGTAACTCAGACCTAATATCAGCCTATTCTCTAAAGAGCCTCAGCCCTTTTCTGGCAGGAAATAGAAACAAACACCTAGCCTGCAAGAGAACTCTCTGCCATAAAGTATCAAGGATTCTAGGCTCTTTCTATGGACACAGCTAGAATATCGCATCATGAACTCATATTTATTGATAAATCAAATTCAGATCTTCCCCTCCTATGCTCTTTTGCTTTCATTGAAACGCCTTATTAGTTTCAAGAATGAGGAACACAGCCCTAGGCGAACTGGATTTGAAAGAGAAGGTGGCACAGGACCAGCTCTCCTTCAGACAGGCACCTAGTGACCGAGTGATGGAGCTTGAGCAGACACGGCAGCCCTGAGATCGGAGAGGAAGGGTTCTCAGTGATCCTTGAAAGACTACAGATGGATGGCGAGTGGTATTAATAGACTTGCTAGTCAGCAGGCATAAACCAGTTCTGTCGTGGGCTAACCTGACATGTGGTTACTTCAACAGAGGAAATAAAGGAAAGACCAGAATCAAAACTCACTCCAATATTTCCTGGCTTGGGGACTGTGGGTTACTGCAGTTGACAAGGCAGTTTTAACTGCTGTTTCCAGTTCCAAGGTTGGTGGGGGGAGGGTGGGTGTGTCTTTGTGACCTTTACTTTTCCTTCCCAAAGGGGCTTATGAGGACTCAGACACGGTGAAGATTCAGGCTTAACTTACAAGGCATGTGACTAGGGTATTCTCTGGAACCCACCGGGGTGGACATTCCTTTTTTTCTTTTTAAATTTGAGAGAGAGAGTGAGCAAGATAGCACAAGCTGGCGGAAGCAGCAGAGGGAGAAGCAGACTCCACTCTGAGCAGGAAGCCTGGCATGGGCTCAATCCCAGGACCCTGGAATCATGCCCTGAGCCAGAGACAGATGCTTAACTGACAGCCACCCAGGCACCCCTGGTAAACATTCCTGGAAAAGGAGCCTCTCCCCTCCAACTCTGTCACCTCCCTTCTTTATGGGACAAGAGCCAGAACAGCCTCCTCCATGAGGGAAGCGAACGGGCTATAGGTACACTGGATGCTAGCAGGTGGCAGAGGTTCTTTGAGAAATCTGGCTGCCCAGCACCAGGGGAAATTGAGGGTCAGCAGGAAGCTGGCTTTGGAAGCAGAGGCCAAGTGAGCCTGTGGGACCCTGGGTTGACATGTACATTCTCCCTGGAAAAAGGAGAAAGTCCTTCAGTCCCAACTAGCCCTTGTCCAGGCAATTCGGAATAAGCCTCCAAAGCTATTTTTGAGGTAGTTCTGGTTTAGGACAGGGAAAGGGGGCAGGACGGTGCAAATGGGGTACAGAGAAATTATCAGGTTTCAATGAACTGGCCTGCAAGCAAATATGCTAACCTCCAAGCTGTACTAAACATAATCTTAAGATGCCTCTGATGGTTCAGAAAACACATGGGTCTTGTAAAGATTCAGGGCCCCCAGAAACAACCCTGGCTGTGCACTGATCACCCAGCTGTGCCCACTCATGCATGGTCTAACGGATACAGGTGGCATGGCTGACCTGTGTGTTCTCAAAACATCCTGGGCCACCGTCCCAGCCTCCAGATTTTGTGCCGAATTTCTAATGAACTAAAATTAGTAACAGGTGACAAGCCAAAAACACATTTTGAAGGGATGTCTGTGGGATGTGACTCTCCTAGTTCATTACATTCCACAAACCTAATTTTAGCTTAGAGAATACCCCTGGGGACGGCAGGCCTGATTTGCAGACCTGGGTTTAAAGTCAGTCACACCACAAATCTGCTTTGAAAGTCAAGACGGCGTGCCTGGGACCTCAGGGGACTGGCATTTTGAGTCTAGCACGTTCTTGGTAAGAGCAACAGAAAGAAAGGGGGGGGGGGCAAGATGGTGGAGGAGTAGGAGCCCTAGATACACCATCCAGTCCCAGGAGTTCAGCTAGACAGTTATCAAACCAGTCAGAACTCCTACAAACTCAACATGAGATCAAAGAGAAGAGTAGCAATTCTAGGAACAGAAAAGCAACCACCTTCTGGAAGGTAGGATGCGAGAAGTGAATCCCAGGTGACATTTGGGAAGACAGATTGTGGGGGGAGGGGCCGGCTCCCAGCCAGCAGTAGAGCCTCGGAGCACAAAATCAGAACCTTCAGAAGTCGGCTCCACTGAGGGATGTTGCCCCAGAGGTTAAGTGAGGGGTGGAACCCTCCCAGGGACAGCATGGGCTCAGGACCCTCGGGGTTACAAAAGGACCCAGGGATCCTGAGAATGGCAGAGTCCCACGTATTGCAGCGAGAAAGTCATCTGCAGAGACGGAGCCGAGGAAGGGGGCTCTCAGCTCAGGCTTACTTTAAACCGGGATCTGAGGCACAGTGAGGACATTGCTTTTCAAGAAGGGACCCCACAAGTGGCAGACCTGGGGAGACTCCCTCCTTCCTCCACCGGGAGGAGTGGTGCGGAGCGCGCTGCTGGAATCTGCTGGGTTTGGAGATTCCAAACGGGGTCGAGCGCCAGAGATAGAAATGCTTGGTCCCAGGCCGGGTGAGCACTGAGCAGGGAGACCAGGGAGACGGGCGAGATTGACGGCTTTTCTCTAGGGGCGCACTGAGAAGTGGGGCCTGGGCTATCTGCTCCACTGGGCTGGAAACGGGGAGGCTGGCATCTTCAGTCCCATCCTCCAGAGCTGGAAAGCATTCAGGGAACAAGAGCTCCCCAGAGTGAACCGGGGCACATTGCTTAGCCGGGCCCCCAGCAAGGGCAGGTCAGTTCCACCTCCAGGAGAGACATTTGAGAATCAGTACAACAGGCCCCTCCCCCAGAAGATCTTTGAGAATATCCAGCCAAGACCAAGTTCACAGATCAATGAGAACCAGGGAATTCCAGAGCTAGGGGAATACTGCAGGTAGAATTCATGGCTCTTTTCCCATGATTCTAGTCTTTCAAAGATAAATTTTTTTAATTGTATTTTTTTCTTATTCTATTTCTTTAATTTTTTTGCTTTCCTATTTTAATGTTTTTTTTTTAATATTTTATTTATTTGACAGTGAGAAACACAGCCAGAGAGGGAACAGAAGCAGGGGGAGTGAGAGAGGGAGAAGTAGGCTTCCCGCCGAGCAGGGAGCCCGATGTGGGACCCGATCCCGGATCTCCTGGACCATGACCTGAGCCGAAGGCAGTCGCTTAACCAACTGAGCCACCCAGGCGCCCCTATTTTAATGTTTTTAACTATTTTATCTTATCAATACCTTTTTGAAAAAATCTTTAATTTTCATTGTTATAGTCATATTCTGTCCCTTCATTGTATTTTACTTTTTTGTATACATATAAGTTTTTCCTTCTTTAAAATTTTCAGATACAGTTTCTTCTAATACATCAAAATATACCCTAAACCTAGTGTGTGGTTTTGTTCTAGTCTCCAACCTCATCACATTCTTTCCCCTTTTTTTTCTTTTTTCTTTTTTCAACCAACTTATCAGTTCCTCTTCTAGAATCTTTTTTTAAATTAAATTATTTTATTTTTTCAGTGTTCTGAGATCCACTGATTATGTCCCACACCCAGTGCTCCATGCAACACGTGCCCCAGTACCCACCACCAGGCTCTCCTATCCCCCACCCCCTTCCCTCCAAGACCCTCAGTTTGCCTCTGAGTCCAAAGTCTCTCACTCTTCATTTCTCTCCCCAAATTACCCCAATTCCCACCCCTCTCCCTTCTCCTACTGTCCTCCGTACTACCCCTTATGCACCACAAGTAAGTGAAACCATGTGATACTTGACTTTCTCTATCAGGGAAATTCAAATCAAATTTGGCTTATTTCACTCAGCATAATCTCCTCCAATCCAGTCCATGTTGCCACAAAAGTTGGATATTCATCCTTTCTGATGGAGGTGTAGTATTCCATTGTAAATATGTACCACATCTTCTTTATCCATTCATCTGTTGAAGGGCACCTTGGCTCTTTCCACAGTTTGGTGACTGTGGCCATTGCGGCAATGAACTTTGGGGTACATATGGCACTTCTTTTCACTATATCTGTATCTTTGGGGTAAATACCCAGTAGTGCAATTGCAGGGTCATAGGGTAGCTCTATTTTTAATTTTTTAAGGAATCTCCAAAGTGTTTTCCAAAGCAGCTGCACCAACTTTCTTACCCACCAATAGTGTAAGAGGGTTCCCCTTTTTCCACAGCTTCTCCAACACTTATTTCCTGTCTTGTTAATTTTGGCCATTCTGACTGGTGTAAGGTGGTATCTCAGTGTAGTTTTGATTTGAATTTCCCTGATAGCTAGTGATGATGAACATTTTTTCATGTGTCTGTTAGCCATTTGTATGTCTTCTATGGAGAAGTGCCTCTTCATGTCTCTTGCCCATTTTTTGATGTGTTCATCTTCTTTTTGGATGTTGAATTTGAGTAGTTCTTTATAGATCTTGGATATCAGCCCTTTGTCTGTAGTGTCATTTGCAAATATCCTCTCCCATTCCGTGGCTTGCCTCTTTGTTTTGTTGACTGTTTCCTTTGCTGTGCAGAAGCTTTTTATTTTGATGAAGTCCCAAAAGTTCATTTCCACTTTTGTCTCCTTTGCCTTTGGAGACATGTCTTGAAAGAAGTTACTGTGGCCGATGTCAAAGAGGTTACTGCCTATGTTCTCTTCCAGGATTTTGATGGATTCCTGCCTCACATTGGGTCTTTCATCCATTTCGAGTTTGCCTTTGTGTGTGGTGTAAGAGAATGGTCTAGTTTCATTCTTCTATATGTAGCTGTCCAATTTTCCCAGCACCATTTATTGAAGAGACTGTTCAAATATCCAGAGACCATTGTATATTTTTTCCTGCTTTGTCAAAGATGATTTGACCATAGATTTGTGGGTTCATATCTGGACTCTCTACTCTGTTCCATTGGTCTATTTGTCTGTTTTTGTGCCGGTACCATGCTATCTTGGTGATCACAGCTTTGTAATAAAGCCTGAAGTCAGGTAACATAATGCCCCCAACTTTGTGTTTCTTCTTCAACAATTCCTTAGCGATTTGGGGTCCTTTTTGGTGCCATATAAATTTTAGGATTGTTTGTTCCAACGCTTTGAAGAATGTTGGTGGAATTTTGATTGGAATGGCATTGAAAGTATAGATTGCTCTGGGCAGTATAGACATTTTAACAATATCTTTTCTTCCAATCCATGAGCATAGAATGCTCTTCCATCTTTCTGTGTCTTCTTCAATTTCTTTCATGAGTGTTCTGTAGTTCCTTGAGTACAGATCCTTAACTTCTTTGGTTAGGTTTATTCCTAAGTATCTTATGGTTTTGGGTGCTATAGTAAACGGAATCGATTCTCTGATTTCCCTTTCTATATTTTCATTGTTAGTGCATAAGAATGCAACTGACTTCTGTGCATTGATTTTGTATCCTGCCACATTACCAAACTGTTGTATGAGTTCTAGTAGTTTGGGAGTAGAGCCTTGAATGACACATTGGACCAGATGGATCTCATAGATATATACAGAACATTCTACCCTAAAATAGCAGAATACTCATTCTTCTCAAGTGCACAAGGAACTTTCTCGAGAATAGACCACATACTAGGTCACAAATCAGGGCTCAACCGATACCAGAAGATTGAGGTTATTCCCTGCATATTCTCTGACCACAATGCCGTGAAACTGGAACTAAACCACAACAAAAAGTTCAGAAGAAAATCAAACACTTGGAAGCTAAAGACTATTCTGCTCAAGAATCTGTGGATCAACAAGGAAATCAAAGAAGAATTGAAAGACTTCATGGAAACCAATGAGAATGAAGATACATCAATCCAAAACCTAAGGGATACAGCAAAGGCAGTCCTATAGGGGAAATACATAGCCATCCAAGCCTCACTCAAAAAAATTAAAAAATCCCCAAAACACCAACTCTCATTACATCTTAAAGAACTGGAAAATCAATGACAAATTCAACCAACCCTACACACAAGATGGGAAATAATTAAGATTAGAGAAGAGATCAATAAATTAGAAACTAGAGATATAGTAGAACACATCAAGAAACTAGAAGCTGAATCTTTGAAAGAATTAATAAGATCAATAAAACCGTTGGCCAAACTAATCGAAAAGGAAAGGGAGAAGACCCAAATTGATAAAATTATGAATGAAAGAGGAGAGATCGGGGCGCCTGGGTGGCTCACTTGGTTAAGCGACTGCCTTCGGCTCAGGTCATGAACCCGGAGACCCGGGATCGAGTCCCACATCGGGCTCCCTGCTCGGCGGGAAGCCTGCTTCTCCCCTCTCACTCCCCCTGCTTGTGTTCCCTCTCTGGCTGTGTTTCTCTCTGTCAAATAAATAAATAAAATCTTAAAAAAAAAAAAAAAGAAAAGAAAGGGGAGAGATCACGACTAACACCAAGGAAATAGAAATAATCATCAGAAATTACTATCAACAATTATATGCCAATAAGTTTAACCACCTAGAAGATATGGATACATTCCTGGAAACCTATAAACTTCCAAGATGGAAACAGGAAGAAATTGACAATCTGAATAGACCTATATCTAGTAATGAGATTGAAGCAATGATTGAAAACCTCCCAAAAAAATAAGAACCCAGGACCAGCCAATTGCCTGGGGAATTCTAGTAAACATTCAAAGAAGAAATAACACTTATTGTCCTGAAGCTGTTTCAAAAAGTAGAAACAGAAGGAAAACTTCCAGACTCTGTCTATGAAGCCAGAATTACTCTAATCCCCAAACCAGACAAAGACCCCATCAAAAAGAAGAACTTCAGACCAATATCTCTGATGAATATGGATGCCAGATTCTCAACAAGATCCTTGCTAACAGGATCCAACAATACATTAAAAAGATTATCCACCATGACCAGGTGGGATTTATCCCAGGGATGCAAGGGTGGTTCAACACTCACAAATCAATCAACGTGATAGAACAAATCAATAAGAGAAGTGAGAAGAACCACATGGTACTCTCAATTGATGCAGAAAAGGCTTTTGACAAAATACAACATCCGTTCCTGTTTAAAACTCTTCAAAGTGTAGGGATAAAGGGAACATTCTTCAACCTCATAAAATCTATCTGCGAAAAACCCACAGCGAATATCATTCTCAATGGGGAAAAACTGACAGCCTTTCCTCTGAGATCAGGAACAAGGCAAGGATGCCCGCTTTCACCACTACTGTTCACCATAGTGTTAGAAGTCCTAGCTAGTCTGTCATTGAAAATGGAGAAATAAAAAGCTTCCGGGACAAACAAAAACTAAAAGAACTTGAAAACACCAAACCAGCCCCACAGGAAATATTGAAAGGGGTCCTCTAAGCAAAGAGAGAGCCAAAAATAACAGACCAGAAAGGAACAGAGACAATATACAGTAACAGTCACCTTACAGGCAATACAATGGCACTAAATTCATATATTTCAATAGTTAGCCTGAATGTAAAAGAATGGGAGAAGATACCTGCAAATGACATATCAGATAAAGGGCTAGTATCCAAAATCTATACAGAACTTATCATACTGAACACCCAAAGAATAAATAATCCAATCAAGAAATTGGCAGAATACATGAATAGACATTTCTCCAGAGAAGACATCCAAATGGCCAACAGACAGATGAAAAAGTGCTCAACAACACTTGGCACCAGAGAAATACAAATCAAAACCACAGTGAGATATTAGAATAGCTAATAACACCAGTCAGAATAGCTAAAATTAACCAGTCAGGAAAGAACAGATGTTGGCAAGGATGCAGGGCAAGGGGAACCCTCCTACACTTTTGGTGGGAATGCAAGTTGGTGCAGTCACTCCGGAAAACAGTACGGAGATTCCTCAAAAAGGTGAAAATAGAGCTACCCTATGACCCAGCAATCACACTCCTGGGTACTTACCCTAAAGATACAAGCATAGTGATCCGAAGGGACACATGTACCTGAATGTTTATAGCAGCAATGTCCACAATAGCTGAACTATGGAAAGAACCTAGATGTTCATCAACAGATGAATGGGTAAAGAAGATGTGGCATATATAATATATATATATATATACAATGGAATACTATGCAGCCATTAAAAGAATGAAATCCTTCCATTTGCAACAACATGGATGGAACTGGAGGGTATTATGCTGAGCAAAATAAGTCAATCAGAGAAAGACAATTATCATATGATCTCTCTGATATGAGAAATTTGAGAGGCAGAGCAGGGGGGGGCAGCCACGGGGATAGGGAAGGAAAAAATGAAACAAGATGGGACCGGGGAGGGAGCCAAACTATAAGAGACTCTTATCTCAGGAAACAAACTGAGGGTTGCTGAGGGGTAGGAGGGGATAGGGATAGGGTGATTGGGTTATGGACTTTGGGGAGGGTATGTTCTATGGTGAGTGCTATGAATTGTATAAGACTGATGATTCACAGACCTGTACCCCTGAAGCAAAAAATACATTATATGTTAAGAAAGAGAGGAACCCATGATCTTCCAGAACTCTCCATCACTCACAGGACTGCCACTAAACTTGGAGAATGGTCCTCAATACTCCCCTCATCTGATCTGTTTATCCTAAAGTCTCAACATATCCTCTGTCCCATGAAGGTCACCTGCTCTAGCCAGTGCCTCTGAACTCCTCTTGGCCTTTCTTTTCCTCCTGATAATTCCCTCTGCCTGGATCTACCTCATGGCCAGGACCCCGGCTGCTCCCTGACCCACAGACCTCTGTAGCCAGCACCCTACCTGACCCTGATGAACCACTTCCTCTTTTTGCTCTTCCTCCACTCCTTACCTTCGTGAATGATAAGGAAGAAGTTTCTTCCAGTGGCTCTGCCAGGCCTTATTTAATCCACTGTCCAGAGATACCTCTCTAAAACATGAACCAAGAGCCACTTCACTGTCCTGCTGAAAGCCTGCCAATGACCCCAAAGCACAGTCTCCTTACAGCACTCGGGAGGAGGTCCTTTTGAGCAACTACCAGCTCACTGCACTCTGTGTTTTAGCTCAGAACAGCTCATGGCTTCCCCTGAGCCAGGCTGGCTTCCCTCCTGCCTTCAGGCTGCACATATACCACACCTCCCCATTCCCTTCACCTGATCTCCTTCTTCAGGTTCCCTTGCCCATGACCTAGAAGGAGGAAAACAGCAGCCTTGTTTGCCTTACTAAACACAACCAGCCTTTAATTAATGTTTAATGATCAGTAAATGAAGAAATAAGGAATGAATGATACAAAATTGCTATGAGATCGAACCACAGAACCAGGACATGGTGGTGGGGAGGGGGAAGAACAAGACGAGGTTGCAGACCTGGATGATGGTTCAGAACTTTGGCAGCTTTGCAGGTGAATTCTGAACACCCCTCCCCCACCCTCAGCATCTCACCACACAGGGAGGGCAAGGAGAGACTGCAGGAGGAGGCAGGCCACTCCAGAGTGGGAGGCAGCAGGCTGAACAAGCAAAGGAACTTACAGACAACGCTTGTCTTGGGCAGGATCTCCACACCTGCTGGCCAGATTTATACAGAGGCGATAAGCAACAACACTTTACTCTCTCAAGACTGTATCCTTGAAACAGCTCCCACTGTGGAAACCAGGGCTACCAAACAGACATTCCAAGAACAGGGGAGGGGGTAAGGAGCCTCCAGTTGCCCAGGTCCTGCTTATGGGTCAAACGGCACTTACGTCCCCTCGATGATCTTCTCCAGCATCAGATCAGTGACTGTTCTGCACATTTGTGTGTGACCCCCTAGCTCAGCCAGAAGGGGCTAGAAGGTAATATTCTGCAGCCATCCTTGCTGACTTTGTGCACGTGTGCATGGGATAAATGACTAGTACCTTTTCACAATATACTCTTGTTGTCGTATGACCTCAGTTTCTTTAACCATTCCGAAGCCCTAAAAACCTCTTTTGTGTAACATCAGGGAGTGATCTCCAAACTGGGGCCCCTAATGGTGTATGGATGACCATCATCTCGGTGCGAGGTTGGTCGTCTCTGGAAAGCACCACCCTGACACGATGCTTGCCAAATGGAGATGATTCTAGTTCGGACACTCCAATTCTTATAAGCGTAACAGTCGACCCAAAGGAGAAGTAAGTAACCCATTCCTTCTATGAGCTGGGCCTTGGAAACTGGGTCTGATCTTCCTTTCCATTTGCTGAGTGCTGCTCTTGTGGTGTGATGTTCCTGTTTATCTGGGCTTAGAGTGAACTACCTGGTTCTTCTGGCTCAGTGACAAGGAAATGAGGAAAAATTAGGAGCAAGGAGTAGAGAATATGGTGAGAACAGGAAGGTAAAAAGGCTTCAACAAAATTATCAGCACAAAAACATCTATGTGTGAGACTAATAAACAACAGAACATCATGCAGGCTCCTTTCATATGGGAGTCACAGACCTACTGTATGGTTCTAGTAGAAAACCTATTTAAGGAAAATAAAAGCACTACTGAGGCATTTCCATTTCATTCTAAAGCTTAGCTTGATGTCTATGAGGTCTTCTGGAATGAGATTTAATTATTCATCATTTTTCTCTCCTATTACAGGCGCACTAGCTACTTTTGGAAGAGAAAGGTGAGTGGACTCACATAGCTTTGGGTAGGGATAAAAGATAAGAGATAATCTCTCTTAGATAGAGATAGAAAGCGTTGCAAACCACATGTAGCAACTGAAGTTTAGCTTTTATGGTTCTTCTTGTTTGTACCTTTTACTACTTCCACAGACCCTGATGACAAAAATTAGAATTCAGGGGGAGAGGAAGGAACATGAAGAATCTTGCAAATATATTTCTAGAGGCACAGTCACAATGGTTTGGACAATGGGGATGACCTGGTTCCTCATGTCCTCTGCCCTGCATTCTCTAGTTCAGCTGCAGAATCTAGTGAAAATAGCAGAATTTCATACCCCTGGGGGCTGTGTCCAGTCCTAAAGCAAGGCCAGATGACCCAGTAAAGCCCCTTTTTATCTTTCAGAAGCTTCTGGGTAGGGCCAAGGGAGGGAACCAACACCTGGGAGGAGAGTAGTTTGCAAAACAAAAACAAAAACAAAAGCAAAAACAAAACCCTGAATTGTTTCCCTGCGCTTTTCCGCTTTTCCGTGGCCTCCCTGGCCACTTTCTATCGGGTGGGCAGATTCTCCTCAAGGGTACGGGGCAATTTGCACATGCCAGAGGCCCGGCACTGCCTTCAGGAAAACCCCCCAAATTTCTACGGCTAGTGGATCATTCAGGGCCTTGGCGGTCTGCTGCAAATACCCACCAGGAAACTGCTGGACCCTGTGCGTAATTCCACACCTTCTCTCACGTGGCTCTGCCAACAGAAATTATTCCCCTCTTCCAACCACCACTTTACCTCCCTCCTCACAATGCAGGCCAGATGCCATCATTACAAAAAGCCTCCTGAAAGCGGACTCTTCCACTCTTTCCCTAATTTGGGTGATAGAAGTTAAGACTCTCGGCACAGAGCAATTATTTCCCTGACAGCGGCTATCACGTTGTAATTAGCCCCTCCTTGGCCTGTGAGTTTCCCGTGCTTGGAAGCCACATCCACTGGGCCATGCAAAACATTTGGGCGCGTAGTAGGTGTGCAAGAAACCCTCGGGTGAACTCTAGGAAAATACCCTCTTGAGATATAGCTTACATACAGCCAAGTGCACACATCAGTGAATTTTCACATAGGCATACACAGAGGTTATAAACCTATAATGACCACCCAGGTGAGCATTACAGGGCATTCCCCAGAGGTTCCCTTGAAACGACAGCCTTTAATTGCTCTGGGAACGAGCCCCATCCATCTCGTGAATGCCGGCTGGTTGCCAGTAGGAAATCCAAGAGGCTCTAAGAAGCCCTAATTCATTGCCGGTAGAATGCTCCGGTGGGGGCAGGGGCATTTGATTCTAGAGAAAGTTAAGAACAGAGGGATTAAAGGCTAGAACATTAAAAAAAGAAATGCAAATAGTGAAAAGTGAGTATAGCAATTATCCTTCTTCCCTCCCCCTCATGCTCATCCAGAAAAACGAGGGCCAGTGAGGCCCAGTGTGGGCGGGCTCAGGATTCCCTGTGACCCCCTCACCGTCGCCTTACCCACGTCCTGCTGGCTGTTGTGACTCGGAGACCAGAGTGACTCAGAAGTAACCGCGGTGAAGGCTTGCCACGCCTTACTCGCCGCAGCAAAGCGTCGTCTCTCCGCGGGCATAAGACTGCCGAGCTCCCGCTCACCTGCACGTCGCACAGACCGGCGCGCACTGGGAGCCTGCCCACTCCGCCCGCAGGTCCGGGAGGGGAAGCGCCCTCCTCCATCGCTGCGGCCTGACGCTCCTTAAATGACCCAAACGCCTTTTCTCTTCGTCTTTCAACGCAGCAATTAGAGCATCACGTTACTCCCCGAGGACGAAAGGCCTCTGCTGTGGTGGCACAGGCGGCCCCCGACATCCGCTGTCAGCGGGAGGGGCGTCCCTTAACTCCCTCCGGGGCCACCCCGCCCGGTCCCGGGCGAGGCCACCGAGGGGGCGCGCGCTCCCCGGGACACCGCCCAGCCCCTCGGCGCCCGGCGCCCCGCCCCTGCGCGAACTTGGCCGCACCCACTTCTCCCGGGAGGCGCGCCCGCTGCCGCCGCTGCCGCCGCCGCCGCCGGCGGGGGTGACGTCACAAGGCACCCAGCCGCCAGCGCCCGGCGGTGCGCGCCCAGCGCGGGGACCCGCCGCCCTCTTCGTCGCCGACACCGAGGCGCGCCGCGCGCGTGCCCGTCCCCGCCTTGCAAGCGCGGCTGAAGATGGCGAGCCCGGCGCCTCTGGAGCACGCCGCGGAGGGATGCCCGGCTCCGGCGGTCGGGGAGCAGGCGCTGCGGCCGCCGCCGCCCCGGACTCCCCCCGAGGAGCAGGGGGAGGAAGCGCAGGAAGAAGGGGCGGTGGCGGCCGGCGCGGGGCGGCAGGTGGAGGAGGCCGCCGGCGGGGTGGCCGCCGCCGTGACCTGGCTGCTGGGGGAGCCCGTGCTGTGGCTGGGCTGCCGTGCGGACGAGCTCCTGAGCTGGAAGAGGCCGCTGCGCAGCCTGCTCGGCTTCGTCGTGGCCAACCTACTATTCTGGTGAGAGCTCGGGGTGGGTGGGGACGCCCGGGAAGGCAGGTGACCTTGGGGCGCTCAGGAGCAGGCGGAGGGCGCGCCCCGGGCCAGGTGTGGGGGGGTGCACCCTGAATCCCGCGGAGGAAGCCTCAGCCCTGCCCCGCTTTGTGGGCCACCTTTCTCGAACAGGTAGACGCACACTTCAACTTTCCTCCAGAAGCACTTCCCAGGAAACGGTTGCCATCCTCCGTGTGTGTGTCCATCCTGGCTTGGGAGATGGTCAGCTCACCCGCACGCACCTGTACATACAGGTGTGCCCAGCGTCCTTGGAAACTTTGGCTTTTGCTTTCGGAAACTCACAGATCTTGACCTGCTGGCCCAGATCATGCCAGGGCAAACGTGCTTATACTTGTATTCGCTCTTGCACCCCGAGCAGGCGTCTGGACCAGCTTAGGTACATGCCCTAGACTGTGCCGCCTTCATCAGCCACCTGAGTTGAGCACCGAATGATTTGTTTTTCCATTCCCTGGAGGGCTGGGTTTACGGTCTTTACTCCCTGATGAGAAAATAGGAGGCAAACAGGTGGATAATGTACATGGCCTGTTGTTCCCTGCTCCCCCCCCCCCCGCCTCCCCCCTCCGCACAAGTGTGTGCACAGTGTGGAAAACAGTCATACTTTCAGGTGAAGTACAAGATAGAATCTACACGAATGGTCTCTGAAAAGCCCCTGATCAACAGGTTTGTCTCTCCATAAAGCACCCTTCACCAGTAAGGGCAGGGAAGATATCTGGCTCCTTCATTGAAGGACATGCCCTGTCATTTGTTGGAGAGTGGAGAAAAGCTTTCTTTGTTTGCAACTGTGTCTTCATAATCATGATCACACAGTGTGGAATAAGCAGGGGCTAGGCAAGAAATACCTTGTTACAGGACCTAGACTTATTAATCATGAAGTTAGGAAGTAAGAAAGTGCACAAAACATACACAGCTTGCCATTCTCTAGGTTACCTGGTGCAACTTAAAATTTTCCTGCTGATCTGTGCTTGTTGTGATTTAAAGTGAGCTGTATCTTATCAGGGCCATTGAATGTGAATTTACTTTGGATATTTTAGCTGTCTGTTTTTCTAGTGTTTATCCCAAATTTCTTTATCTGTTCTGAAGTTGTATGATCCCTCAAATAAGGAGGATATATTGCATTGTGCTAGATCGAGCCATAGTTCAATAATCTTAGGATTGTGTTTCCCTCATTTTACTGATGAGGGGCATGTTTTTAAAATTCTCTTAATTTTAAATTGTATTTATTTACTTAAAAAACAGCAGTCTCAGAGTTCAAATGTTTAAAGACTAAAAAAAAATGATACGCATTTCGGAGATCTCTCCTATGCTGGTCTCTGGCCACCCAGTTTTCTCCCAGAGGCAACCAATGTTACCAGTTTCCTCTGTATCATTCCAAACTGTTCATATTTTTAAAAATAGGCACTATTCTACACAAATTGTGGGATACTGCTTGAGCTAGTCCTCTTTTTGTATGTCTTGGGGATCGCTTCCTTATTCTTTTTCAATTGCATAGAATTCCATCATAAGGATGTCACAAATTATTTAACCTTTTTCCTACTGATAACCTCTCCTACTGATGGACTAAGACATTTTCCAAACTTCTGCTATTTCAGGGTTCTAGCTGATGGTCTTGGACATGCATTATTTTGCATATATGAAAGCATTTCTATAGGATAGGTTCCCAGAAGTGGAATTATTGGATCCAAGAGAATGTGCATGTGACTTTTTTTTAAAGATTTATTTATTCGAGAGAGAGATGGAGCCCATGTGAGCAGGGTGGAGGGGCAGAGGGAGAGGGAGAGGGAGAATCTCCAAGCAGGCTTCCCACTGAGCAGGGAACCTTCATCCCAAACTCAATCGCAAGACCCTGAGGTCATGACCGGAGTTGAAATCAAGAGCTGGATTCTTAACCAACTGAGCCACCCACGTGCCCCTGTCCATGTGTAATTTTAATGGATATCATTATAGAATTTCCTTGGAGGTCTTTAAGTTTATATCCAGCCAGCAATGTGTATGACTGCGTGTTTCTCTGTACCCCTGCCAGCAGTGTTTACCAAACTTTCTGATCTTGCATATCAGGTTGGTGGAAAAAGGCATCCCAGTTTGGTTTTAATTTGCATTTCTCTGCGTTTGGGCATTTTTTTCTTACGTTCAAGAGCCATTATAATTATCTTTTCTTTGCATTATCTGTTTATAAATAACTTTGTCCATATTTTTAGTTGTGCCATTGGCTTCTTTCTATTAATTTGTCAAAACTCTTTATATTAACAATGTTTGCCTAATTTCTGTAATGTAAATTGCAAACAGTTTTTCTGTGATGCATTTTAAATACCATCCATTAAGGAGAATGATTTTTGCAGAAAGTAATTGAAAGGCATATCTGGTATTATTTTTGGAGCGATGTCTACCATCCATTTTATAGAACTCTTTTCTTTTTTTTAAAGTAAGCTCTGTGCCCAATGTACGGCTTGAAATTATGACCCTGAGATCAAGAATCACATGCTTTACTGACTGAGCCAGCAGGGCACCCCCATCCTCTTTTTTTTATGAATTTGATGGAGAGGCAAACAATGGCCTGGCATTCAGGCCAGTTACAGCTTTCTGCTTCTCTGTTTATTTGTTCTCCTCTTTGCAGTATCTATATTCCCTGTATGTATTTTCTTTGACAGATGAGTCCCGCTTTTAAAATTCTGAAATACTTATTAGTTGTAATTTCTCATCCATTTGCTAATTTCATTAAAATGTTGGTGTTTTATCTCCTCTTGCTTTTAGGGTTAAAATGATTTTCAGGGGGGCGCCTGGGTGGCTCAGTTTGTTGAGCGACTGCCTTTACCTCAGGTCATGATCCCGGAGACCCGGGATCGAGTCCCACATCGGGCTCCCTGCTCGGCGGGAAGCCTGCTTCTCCCTCTCTCACTCCCCCTGCTTGTGTTCCCTCTCTCGCTGTGTTTCTCTCTGTCAAATAAATAAAATCTTAAAAAAAAAATTTTTTTTAAATGATTTTCAGGGTCATCATTTTCTTTAAATAGTGTGCTTCTTATCAAGTGATCTTAAATTATGTGATGCTCTAGCATTATGTGTCCCAGGGATTCTAAAACTCTGTGCTTTTTATGAGAAAAAAAGATCAGTGTTAGAAATATGAGGAACCCAAAATTTGCCTTAAGCAAAAGTGATTATTTTTTCTTTAATTGGCATTACTGTATTTTTGTGCAAATTAACTTTTTAAACCTTTTTTGAATGATTTAGTACGTTATCCTAGCAGTAGCTTTCAAGGTTTTGAGTTGGGGTTCAAAAGCTCTGACATTTTTCACTTATCCTTTACCTGGAGGATTTTTGTGCCATGTGCTAGAAGCCCAGCATCTGAGACATGGCCATGACAAATGGCTATAACACAGGCCTCATGAAACAGATGTGATGGAAGAAACAGAGAAAGCGTCATTCATTTTACAGAGTTTTGGGGGAGTGGCTGCATAGTGGCTGGCAGAGATTGTGGTATCTTTCTAAGACGGTCGTGCTTGAACAAGACCTGTAGGGACAGAAGTGATTTGGGTAGATATAATATAAGGTCAATAGCATTCCAGCCCTAAGACACTGCTGTTAACATTTTGACCAATAAACACAACAGGTGCAATTAGGTTGGTAGAGAAAAGTGGGGCGGTGAGACTGGCTATGTGTTTTGGACACATCTTTGAGAGCAGTGTGGTCATTGAATGTCAGACCATGCGTTTGGACTTTTTTTTTTTTTTTTTTTTTTTAATAGACAATGGGGATAAAAAAAAAAAGTCAAAGCGTCCATGAGTCTTTTAATGGGTAAGTAAATTGTGGTACAAGCATTCCTGCCATAAAATATTATATCACAGCAAGGGCACCTGGATGTCTCGGTTGGGTGTCTGCCTTTGGCTCAGGTCACGATCTCAGGGTCCTGGGATTGTGCCCCTCTTGTGGCTACCTGTTAAGTAGTCTGCTTCTCTCCCTTTGTTCCTGCCCTAGATCGTGCTATCTGTCTCTGTCAAATAAATAAATAAAATCTTTTAAAAACACTGCGTCACAGTGAAGATAAACAGCTATAGTCAACAATGAATTTTATAAATGTAACTTTGGGCAAAAGAAGCATACAATATGTGTAAAATGATCCAGTTTTTTAAAAGTTTTCAAACCTATTAAACAGTATTTTTTTTTAAAGATTTTATTTATTTATTCGACAGAGAGAAATACAGCCAGAGAGGGAACACAAGCAAGGGGAGTGAGAGAGGGAGAAGCAGGCTTCCCGCAGAGCAGGGAGCACGACGTGGGGCTTGATCCTGGGTCTCCAGGATCATGACCTGAGCTGAAAGCAGTCGCTTAACCAACTGAGCCACCCAGGCACCCCTATTAAACATTATTGATCAGGGCTATACACATAGGAGATTAGAAAGACCTTCTTTTTTTTTTTTTTTTTTAGAGAGGGCAAGAAAGGTAAGGGTAGGGGCAGAGGGAGAGGAAGAGAGAGAATCCTAAGTAGGCTACATGTTCAGTTTAGAGCCCCACATGGGCCTCAGTCCCAAGACCCTGAGATCATGACCTGAACCAAAATCAGGAGTTGGACACTTAACCGGCTAAGCTACCTAGGCTCCCTAGAAAGACCTTCTTATCCCTAAAATCAAAAAAGTGTTTATCTCTGGGAGTAGTGGGACGGTATGACCACAGAGAAGCACATGGAAAGTTCTAGAGTATAGGCAGTGTTCTATTTTATGGCTCTGTTGGTAGTTACATGACATTCAAGTTCTGATTATTTTAAAACTGAGTGTGTCTGTGTGTATGTTTTCTTATCTATAATATATTTTATGAAAAATGCTGGAATACTAAATAATATTCTTAAAAAAAATGGCATTCACTCACAGCTGCAAGGAGTTTGATAAAACACACACCACAGACAGTGCCTACCTCAGGAAGCTGGATTTCTACCACATGAAATAAGTGGAGTGATGGCCCAACAGTCTTAGGCTGTGTCTTTTTCATCTTACCAACAAACAATATGTTTTTAAGATTCTTTTTCTTATTTTAAAATTTTACTTATTTAAAGAAATCGCTAACACTGCCTCACAGTTCAAAAGTTTAAAAGTACAAAAGGGTAAACTGCTTGAAGAACTCTTTCCCACGCCTGTCCCTGGCTACCTACCGTTTCCTCTCCGAGACGCCTGGGACACCACTTTTTAGCACAGCATGAAATAGGGTGGCCCCAGTGAAGCAGAAGACACCATTTATTTTTGTTTTTAAGGAATTAACTTGCAGTGTACAGACGAGAAAATACACACACTTCAAGTGTACCACCAAGTGTACACACTTGTGTAACCATACAACAATCAAGATCTAGAACATTCCCCTCCCTCCAAAAGATTTCTTCGAGTTCCTTACCTGTCACAACCCACCTCCGGGGATTGATCTGCTTTACATCACATAGATTAGATTTGTCTTCCCTAAAGTTTCATATAAAGGACAGCACATAGTATGATGGTGTCTGGCTTTTCTCAGTATAAAGTTTTGAGATGCATCCATGCTGTGTATATCCGTTATTTGTTCCTTTTTTATTATTATTAACATATAATGTATTATTTGTTTCAGGGGTACAGGTCTGTGATTCATCAGTCTTGCACAATTCACAGCGCTCACCGTAGCACAGACCCTCCCCAATGTCCATCACCCAGCCACCCCATCCCTCCCACCCCTGCCCCTCCAGCAACCCTCAGTTTGTTTCCTGAGATTGAGAGTTGCATATGGTTCGTCTCCCTCTCTGGTTTTGTCTTGTTTCCTGTTTCTCCTCCCTTCCCCTGTGATCCTCTGCCTTGTTTCTCAAATTCCACGTATCAGTGAGGTCATATTTGTTCCTTTCTATTGTTACCTAGTATGCCATTCAAGGGGTATGCCACAATTTGTTCGCCCATTTGCTAGGTGATGTTCGTTTCATTCTGGCAAGCTCTGACCTGTTCATTGTGGCCCCTGTAGCCTAGAGAGCCGCTCTAGTGTGATTTAGTTTTGGGTCCACAGTTGGAGAGCGTGGCCTATAGAACAGGCTTTGCACAGGCTGTTTCCTTCGGGGCCTGTATTGCATGAAGGCAAGACCTGCCGTTTGTGTAAACAGTAAAACTGCAAGAAAGTGGTTGGCCTGAGGTGACGACGCAAGGGCATACCTGGCAAGAGACCCGTGGGACTCTGCCTTCTGGGTTTTCTCAGGCTGGGCATCTGTGCTGCCTGCAATGCCCAGGACCTACCGGGAGTCCTTGCAGCACTTGGTTTGGAAGTTTGCAAAATCCAACTCCCATCTGGTTGCAAGACCCCCTGGTATACCACTGCTGATAGGTTCTTCCCCTTGCACTGGGTGAGTGTGACCTGCAAGGAGTGGTCTCTGACCAGCATGGTCAAGGGCGCCGCCTGGGCACTTGTTAGAGACAAAGATCAGGGGCTCCGCGGAGGTGGGACTAAAGCATCTGAATTGTCTTCAACTCCCTGGGTGACTTAACACACAAGTTTGAGAACCACTGTGTTTGGCCCCACTCTGTGGGATCACAAGCCCTCTTCTCATAAGACAGCATTTCCATTGGTGATAATTAAATGGGAAATATTTTCCTTACTGTGGGTTACACCCATGTCTTGCTTATCTCTGCAGCTCCCAAGATCCACACCTCCTTTCCTGGACAATCCTTTGTTTCAAGGTGCATTCTCTTGTTCCTGCTGAGTCCTTTTTCCCCCAGTTGAGAACTCCTGGGCTTCTTCCCTCACTGTTTTCCAGACTCTTCTAGACATGCTTCAGTTTATCTGTATTCCTTCTGAATGCAGCATTCCTGAGATGGTCTGACCAGTGTTTACTTTCTCCCTCCTCCTGGACACACAGCCTGAGATAGAATTTCTTTGTTCTAATTAATAGGAACTCTCTTTAACAGCCACTCTTGTTGATAGTTGTTAGACTCTTATTGTATATATAATATGTATATTTAAAGCTATATATATAACTATACAATTATAATTTGTCAAGATATACTAAAATTACTAAGGACATTCATAGTATCTTATTTAAATCTTAACATCAACTCAGTAAGGCAGGTATTGTTCCCTTTTTAAGCAAGAGGAAACTGAGGCTTGCAGAAGTTTAATTGAATTATCAAAGGATGGCTTTGACCTGTACCATTCAATAGAATATTTACAATGGTAGAAATATTCTACATTTGCACTATCTGGTATCAGAGCTTCTTGTGACTGTTGAGTGTGGAAAATGTGGTTAGTTTGACCCAGGAACTCTAGTTTAAGTTTTATTTAAGGTTAAATTTAAATAACCACATGTGACTAGCAGCACAGTCCTAGACCACAGCCACATGGCCATGAAGCTGTGTTGTTTCAACAACAAACTGAGTGTTGTTTTGTTTTTCCCATTTTACTGTGTCACTCTGAAGAGAAGATAGTGGAAGCCAATGATTAGGACTTATATTTTGGAGTATTACAGAATTATACTTAATGATTTCAGTATAGGGCGAAAGTAATTCTGTTGGAAGAATGTTGCTTCAGCATTAGGAGGGATTTTTTTTTTTAGCTTGGTAGCCAGTCTGGTCTGTGCTCCCCTCACCTTATCTCTGCTCCAACTGGGCAGTCAGCAGCTGTGATTGAGCATCTGCCTTAGACCCAGGTGGTGTGGGGCCTGGAGGGTGTACCGGGCATAGAGGGTGTCCCCGAAGCCTCAGGTCTGTGCTGGTCTCTGTGGGCTTACGATCTGGTTTAGGAGGCATGGCTGGTTCGGTGAATTGATTGAAATGGTACACCACGATTCTGAATGGTATACCACAGTCCCTAGAGCCTTGCAGTTTTGGAATAGTGGAGATCAGGAGGGTCGGAATAGTTAATGAAAGCTCCGTGTGAATTATGGATCGTAGAGACCTAAAAGAAGATATAATTATAAAAGCAAGGTTGACAAAGAGGGACAAACCCAGGAATAAATGGTGGGCAAACACCAGATGATGCCAGTGTGGGGAGGCTCCCCACTGAGGCTACATTCTGGGGAACATAGAATGTGAGTTATTATTCCTGGATACGCAACATGATAAGACACTCAAAAGGTTTGGTGAACTGAGCTGGGCCAGAAGATATTCCCCCGGCCCGACTGGGGAGGGGCTAATTAAGAAAAGCCTTGCCAAACAGAAAGACTTCAGTTCATTGAAAATAGTTATGGACTTTTTTTGTACTCAGCACTTAGCAGACGTTTCTAGAGCGGTGGTCTTATGCCTATTCTTAGACACAGTGGCTCTTTCATGAGTTCCAGTGTAAGGCTGTTCTCTCAGCCCTCAGTGTCTTAGCGCCAGGAGCTTCTACTTGAGGACTCAAAGACAGGGCTGTTTTTACCAGATGAATGCTCCTTCTCGAAACCCATCGGGTTTTCCTCTCTCATAACTCCGAAACTCTTCTTTAGTGACTTTGCACAATTTTATGATTATGCTATTTGGATAATAACTTTACTTCAGCTGCTTTTCCTACTCATTTTTTTCCTTTTTATCCTGTTGTGCAGGACTGTTTTTAAATTGCTGGATGGATTCAAATGAACACAAATAGATGAGGTGTATCATTATTACTAGCTTCTGGGACTATAGTGATGACTAAGACACATTCTGGCTCCTGGTGAGAGAAACAGATTAGTAAGCAAATAATTCTAGTGCGAGGTTATGCTGTGCATGCTAAATTATCACACATGAGCCCAGAAGAAGCAATAGAATTTCCTTAGATAACAAACAAGAGACTGGGCAGGAGACGGGGGATCAGTATGTGAGAAATCCAAGCGAGTTCCTTTATACCGAGTAGCAGTTATGTACTAGATCCTCAGTTAATTCATGGAAGCTTGAACAGTAGCACTTGTACATACTCACTTCTACAAACAGACGGAGAGACACAAAGAAAAGGAGGAGGGGAGAAGCTGAGACCAGAAAAGAAGGGAGGGGAAGAGTTGTTTTATGTGCTCCAGGGAATATCCAGAGGTGAGGTTGGAAAGAAAAATGTTGGGGCCAGTTTATGAAGGACTTACTACTGGGCTGTGCAAAGGAATTTGGACTACATCAACACAGAAATTTCCATCTATCCCCCTAATATAAATAGAATCATGTTAGACCCTTTCTTCTGAAACCTCCATTCAAAAAGTCAATGAATATTTATTGTCTACACCACTGAGGCTATTTTAGGTGCTAGATAAGTAACAGTGGAGACACAAAATGTGTATATAGGCTCCGTCTTTTCATGGAGCTCATATTCCAGGGGTGGAAACGGCAGAAGAAAGATGACAGACAAGGCTAGAAGTAGCCGGAGGCTCTGGAGGGAACAAGCAGGGACAGGGGACAGGGAGTGGCGAGGACGTGCTGCTTTGCTGAAGTGATCACTGCTGGCGTCTCAGGGAGTGACCTCGAACAGACACCTGAAGAACGAGCTGGGGAAAGGTGCAGTCAGCCCTCTCTGCGGTGGCCTGTGCCAGTGGGGATGGCGTGCGGAGACCCTGAGTGGAGTGGGCTTGGGCGCAGCGAGGAGAGCAGTGCGGCTGCGGTTGGGTGTGCAAGGGGGAGACGCCATGAGTTTAGCCCCGAAGTCCACACAGCAGCAGTGCCAAATGCTGCTTTTTGCCTTTTCTCAGCCCCCCTGGATGAAGGAGGGGAGAGCCTGGGGCCAGGGACCAGTTAGGAGCCTCACAGGAGCACAGGATGGTGAAGAGAGGCGAAGGCGGTGGGGAAGAAGAGATGCATTCAGGGGGTACTCTGGAGGTGAAATCGGGAGTGTTGAGTGACTTGGGGGTGATGGGGAGAGAGAGGTGGAGGATCTGCAAGGAGGGGCTGCCGTTAACCAGTAGAAGAGTCCCCGAGGTTCGGCAGGTTGAGGCCATAAGGAAGGAGGGTGACCTGTCCAGTCCCGGGAGGTTGAATTTGATGTGCCCGTGGGCCACCAAGTGAAATTGAGTAAATCCGTGCAGGCTTAGCTCCGTGGGCTGGTGCTCAGGGGACAGATGGCGGCAGTACGGAGTTGGGTATCTGGGTGTGCAGGCATGGGCTTTTGGGAATTCCCCAGGGGGCCACTGACTGGGTAACAAGAGGAGGGACTGGAGGACAGTGTTGAGGAAATTGTGTTACCAGGGTGGGTGCCCCAAAGAGCCCCCTTCACAGGAGCGTTGGAGGACGTGGGTCCCAGAGGGAGGCTCCGGGGAGAAGCCAGGTCGGCTAACCCTCTAGGGCCTCAGCGAGCATCCCCCATGCAAGGGCTCCTTCCTGGCCATGGTGGGAGTAGCGTCTGCAGGGGCCTGGCCGTCGTCCCAACAGAAGAGACAGATTCTTTCTTCTGTCCTCCCAGCCATGTCCTCCTGGCCACTTTGTGATTTGGCTAGCTCCCGACTTGGCCAAGAGAATTTGAGCACTTTCTGCAATTCATGCTCTCTAGTCCATTGAGATAACCTATTTCGATGTCAGAAGGTGCCTTTTAAAGCTGTTTTATTTGCCTGCCATCCTACCCCTGTCCTTTCCATGCCATTCTCCAAGTGCTATGAGACCTCTGGGCGGCTCCTCCAAAGGACACTGGGCCCCGGAGGGCTGGAGGCAGTGGAGAGGGAAGGCTGCGTACATGGGGCAGGTGAAGTGACATAGGGATTCTGGGGAGGACTCCTCTTCCTCAGACACCTGAGGACAAGGGGGATGGTGGATGGGCCTGTCCTGGAGGTGGCCGGCTGCACTGTGCAGTGGTGGCTAATTTCCCTTTGAAGGAGGAGGAAGAGCTATTTAAGACACACTGGTGTACGGTGAGGCTGGCTACAGCTTTCTCAGGGAAAGGGACCGGAAATCACAGATGACTGGGGGAAAAACTCTAGGATATGTTGTTTCCTTGGCTTTATTTATGTTTAGCCATTTCTTCAGCAAATCCATTTTTTTTAAAGATTTATTTATTTACTTGACAGAGAGATCACAAGTAGGCAGAGAGGCAGGCAGAGAGAGAGGAGGAAGCAGGTTCCCCGCTGAGCAGAGAGCCTGATGCTCCCTCAATCCCAGGACCCTGAGATCATGACCTGAGCTGAAGGCAGAGGCTTAAACCCACTGAGCCACCCAGGCACCCCAGCAAATCCATTTTTATCAGGTTCCTGTATTTTCTCCTTTGCCCTCCTAGACCAATCTTTTTTCAAGGTGAGTTTTAGCCTGTATGTAGTTTGACAGTCAGTACTGTGAGGGGCATTTCCCATTTGCTTAAAGAAGCAAGATGAGATGTGTCTGCGGTATCCATATATCATTACAGACACACTTTATAGGAGTGTACAATGCTTCGCTATCATCAAAGATTCTTCTGAAACATTCTCTAGAGGGCTTTTCGTTCTCTGCAGATTTCCGTGTATTTGGGGAGGAAATCTTCCATCTGGGAATGAAGCAGGCAGTGACGGAGTGAAACATGCTGGGCCCGGGGTGACCAGTTGCATGGTCCAGAGGGAAGGAATCTTTGAACGAGGGAAAGAGCAGGGGCCACCCAGGGGCAAGCCAGCCGACCGAGCCTTCCTGGTGGAAGGTTAAGCAGAAAGCTCACTCTGGCTGTGGCCGTCCAGGTTCGCTGGGTTTCTAGATAAAGTGAGCTGGCTACTGTGTAATGAGGCAGGTCTCACCGGACAGATTTGGGTGCACGGTGTTGCGGCCTTGCATGATCTCACATCACGGTGCCTGCAGCGGTCATCGATGTTAACGACCGCTGACCAGACTCTGCTGGGCACTGTGTGTAGTTATTGTCTTAGTTAATTCTCCTCCACCCAGCAAGGGATGAGAGCCCCCTTTTGCAGGAAGGATTCTGATGCTCAGGGCCTTTAAGTCATTTGCCCCAAGATGACAGCCATTCCAACCAGGCTTCCCGTATGTCAGTCCCTCAATAAACTAGACTCTCCTGCAAGGGGGTTACTACATAAAGTGAGACATGATTTTATGTGGCTTATTGCATCTGTCTTCTAGGACAAAGTTGATTCTCAAAATATCAAAAGATTGGTCCATATAGCTGAGTATGTCTGCTTTAGGGAAAGAAGTGAATTTCTTTTTTCCCAGTAAAATTTCAGCACCAACCACAGCCCTTACTCAGAGTTCTAGTCTGCCACGTCAGTGTTGTATTTTAGGCATGAATGACCCAAACTGCACGTGCATCGGTCCACGATGTCAAATGGTCCAGCTTCGTCCTATTTCAGGTCCCTTTTGGGTGGGCCCTCTTGACTCAGGGATGGCTCTTTCTCCACAGGTAAAATGTCCAGTGAGCTCTTGCCTGTTCTCAGATTTGTGTACTTTGGGATGTGACATCTTGCTTCGTGTGGGGAAATGACAGCTTGTCTTTAAGGAGCGCCCTGCCACACCCCAGGTGGGGTTGGGCGGACATCGATGGCAGTGCCTTTACTCAGGAGCACCCGAGGAGATCAGAGGAGATCGGAAGAGCACAGGTTGCCCCGCTTCTCCTCTGGCTCCTGTGCTCTGGGGCAGCTGGGGGGCCCAGGGCCACTCCTCCCGAGGCTCGAGGCTCGTATTTGGAGTCCTCCCGCTGGGGCTTCCTGTTAATTTCAGTTGTCAGTCTGCCTCTGTCTTCCACTGTGCTGTGCGCCATTTGAAAGTATTTTATTTTTTAGTATGTGTGTTCTGATTCTTAGAAACTTCGGAAAAGTTTGTTGACTACCACCTGGGTCAAAGAAAAAACCCTACACTTACAGAATGTGTAGTAAATGATGAGAATCCTACACATGAGATGCAGTCACTGTCTTTCTTTGTGTACACACGAGCAGGCTTGCTTTCTCTCAGATCAACTAATTCCAAAAAAAAAAATTTTTTTTAAGATTTTATTTATTTTGACAGAAACACAGCCAGAGGGGAAACACAAGCAGGGGGAGTGAGAGAGGGAGAAGCAGGCTTCCCATGGAGCAGGCAGCCCGATGTGGGACTTGATCCCCGGTCTCCGGGATCATGTCCTGAGCCGAAGGCAGTCACTTAACCAACTGAGCCACCCAGGCGCCCCTCCACAAAACTTTTAATAAAAAAACAGCCACCTTTCTCCCCGCCTCCCCCAGGTCCCCGTCCTGTGTCTCAAAGCAATTGTTGTTATTTTTCTGATTTTTTAGGTCTGTTTTTAGGCTTTTCTAAATAAAATCCTTAAAATGCCATTCTTTTTTTTTTCCTTTTTGACAATTATAAGCAATTTCTTGGAATTTTTTTGAGGTATAATTGACATACAATGTCAAACAATTAGTTTCAGGTAATCAACATGAAATTTGATACTGGTATATATCACAAAATGATCACCACAGTAGGTCTAATGACTGTCACCAGACTTAGTTACAAGTTTTTTTAATGCCATTTCTTGACTTAGCTGTTTAAGATATTATTTTTTCCCTCCCACCTCGACCCACATATACACCCTTCCCTCCTCCATCCACTCTGATGATGTCACCATTTGGGGTTCAGTCACTAGCTGTAAGCTAGTGTAAGCATTATTCACACAGGAGCTAAGGAGAAAGCCCCATTTGTAGTTCCTTCCTGGTCTAACTTTATTTTGCTGTTACTCTTGGCATGCTCTTTCTATTTGATTTTTTTAACTCTCCAACGTTGCTAGAAAACTCCCTTCGATAAAGGGCAGACATATTAGGCTGACCCTTCAGTCTTCTCCTTTCTGCCTTCCCCTTGGATGGTCTCTGTTAGAGCACCCACCGGCCTGGTCCAGTCTAGTCTCATTGTCCCCTGGGTCTCCAGTCCCTGTAGGACATCCACGCCATTACCCGTTCCTCCTCGCCTGTGGTAGGGCCTCTGTTACAGGATCCGTGCTGAAAATGGGGTCGGGGGAAGTTAGCAACCTGAATGGGGGAGCTCCCGTTTCTCCTGGAGAATATTCATGGTAGCTTAAGATTTTTTAAAAAATATTTTATTTATTTATTTGACAGAGAGTGGGAGGGAGAGCAAGGGAGAATAAGCAGGGGGATCAGGAAGGGGAGAAGCCCGCTCCCCACTGAGCTGGGAGCCCGATGCGGGGCTCAGTCTCAGGACCCCAGGATTGTGACCTGAGCCAAAGGCAGATGCTTAACCGACTGAGCCAGGATCTGTGCTGAAAATGGCGCCCTAGTGGCAGCTTAAGATTTTCTGATGTTAATTTGAGTCCTTCGTTTGTTTTTATTCTGTTACTGGACTCTCTGTGAACTCTTCGTCATCGAGAGAGCACATTCCCTAGCTTTGAGAGAGTACAAGGGAAAGCCATGTTTTGAGAACGTGCCTGCAGAAAACATCTTGATCCCACCCTTCCCTTGATTGCTAGTTTGGCCTGGTGTGGAGTTCTGGGTTGGGCCTAATTTCCCCTTCAACTTTTGAAGCTTTGCCTGTCCCTGTCTGCTTTCTTGCACCCAGTGTTGCTTTTGAGCAGACGAATGACTTTCCAAAGCCTCATCTCTTAGAGATGATCTAGAATTGGGTCTAGCTACGGATCTACGATTTCTGGAATTTAGATAAGCAGGAAATGGACCACAGTGCTGTGTCATCATTGCCCATGCTCTAGGCGGTCAGGGCAAGCTTAAAGCTGTTCTCTTTGGCTTCCATGCCTTAAGGACCCGGTATTTGTTTGCAGTATAAAAGGGGCGTGTGACTTCTGTAGTCTGTTCTGTAGGCGGGTGGAGTTGAGCACAGGACTTCTGTGTGCATCCCAAGGGTCTTCACTCAGAAAACAGCGTGAGTGGGGCCCCCCAGAGCTGTTGAGGGAGGCGTTCCTGGCTGGCTCCTGTAGGCTTTGCTGAGTCAAACCCTGGAGGCTGCGTGTCAGGCCTGGCACGTGGCTTTGCGTGAACACAGGATCCTAGAAGAGGCAGCACCGGAACCAATCAAAAGGCAGAGCGATTTCCTGCCCCGGCCGTGTGGGCACAGAGCTCAAAACAAATACCTTAACCTAACCGGCCACAGACGGGATGCGCTGAGCTGAGAGAGCAGTGGCGCCGTTTGCATTTTCGATTTGGGTTGGAGCTTAATGCTACCTAGGTGGCAGCTTCCAAAAAGCCACCGTGGCACTTTCTGCTTGTGTTTTGCTGGGCTGTGTGACACTGAAAGCAACGTGCGTCCAGAGTAGTGGATTTCAGCCAAAGATTGAATGGAACAAATCTGTTGGAATCATCTAGGACCCTGAGCTCCCCAATTCTTTGGAAGGACTAGCTTGTGCTCAGTATTTAAAAGAAGACGCTTCTGTGTGTGATCACACTAAGCTAGCTCTGACCTAGGAAACCACATCATTTATTTTGTTAGCTGCTAAATAAAGCCTTTCTAAAGAAAGCACCTGTATGATGAAAGGAAAGGTAGAGGATCTCTGCTCCAGTTTAATCACCTGGTTGTACAGATGAAGAAACTGAGTCCCAAGGCTCCATCATGAGCTGGTGGCAGCATGACCCATACCAGAGGCCCCTGACTCCTTTTTCTCCAAACCGCATGCCTGTGACTGCAGAAAGGTGAGCACGATGATATCTAGGAAGGCAAAATAATAATGCCCCCAAGTGCCGGAATCACCGACAATAGTTTGCAGGTCAGCATGGAGATTTTACTCTGTTGATGCAACCACGTCTTGGGGGGCTTGAGAATCTGGAGCTTTTACTCTGTTGATGCAACCACGTCTTGGGGGGCTTGAGAACCTGGAGCTAGTGCATTGACTGACCTCCCCACAATTTGCTAGGACCCTCAAAAGCTCCCAGCGGTGTGCCTTGGGCATTTTGCTTCAGACTTCACACTCCCTCCCTCTGCACCATCAAATGAGCCAGAGTTTGTGAAAAGTCACTTTGGGCAAAAGGAGACTTTCTCTCACTCTCTGTAGTAATGGCTTGTGTTTGACTACCGGAAACAAGATGCTTAACATCCGACTCCTGACAACACAGCCCTCTTTAAATGATGGTGGTAAGTTCATCCCAGAAAACATTTTGTAAGAAGAATTCTTGTCACTTACAAATACATTTGCCATTCAAAGGAGAAATATTTTTATGTTCCTGAATTACAAACTGATACTTGTGTTTACTAAAACAATAACAAGACCTGTCAAAATAGAGTCGGCTTTCGTAGTTCTCAACATCATAGTTATCAAACAGAGCTTAGGGGCTTTTGTTGTTAATAAAATCTCTAAAAGAACTGCTGACCTTTTCTCCTGAAGCTTTCTTCTTTGTTCACAAAAAGCAGGCATGCATGCAGTGTTTTAAAAAACTGAAGGTTTCATGGGAAATAAAAGCAATATGTAAAAGACCAAAGTTGCCCTTTAGAACAGCATGAGGGGAGGGTCCCCTGGGTGGCTCAGTTGGTTGAGCGTCTGCCTTCGGCTCAGGTCATGATTTCAGGGTCCTGGGGCTGAGTCCCAAGTGGGGTTCCCCAGTCAGTAGGAAGCCTGCTTTTCCCTCTGCCTGCCTCTCCCCCTTCTCATGCCTCTCCCCTTGCTCCTATGTGCTCATCGTCTCTCTCGACAATAAATAAAATCTTAAAAGAAAAAAATCTCATTAAAGAAAAAAAAGAACAGCATGATTTAGGGACTTTGAAAGGGATTCCACGGTGAGTCAGAAGGCGGTCTCTTGCCTGGGGCTTTGTTGCTCACAAGTGCAAAAAACCCAAACATCTTGTGTGTGGAAGGAGGGACATGATAAGAAACTCTTTTTGCTCCTGAGTTCCTGTACCTTGAGTGGGTGTGTCCTGCGTACTGACTGTAGGATGCAAACCTTATTTCATCTACAAATTCATCTTGTTAGAAATGCATATTTTCTTGGTCTACCTGTTGAATTTCACTTCCAAATACCTTCACCATAAATTCAAAACAACTGCAGTGATGTGTATAACGTTGAAAAGTTTTAGTGTAAAAGTTACAGTTTATTACTGTAGTTAATGAGAAAATGGTATAGTAAATTTTCAACTTTCTCTTAAAATGATAATAGTTAAAGATATTTAACAACAAAGTTTCATCTTCAGCTCAAGTTTTGTTTATTAGGATAGATATTAAAATGTAATCCAGTGGAAATGGAAAATATTTAAAATTGCTTTTGTAATTCATTTGTATTAGTGAACACTAACTTTTCTGTTTCAAAATGGATATTGATCTTTTCCATTAAAATTTTTCATTTTATTTATTTATTTATTATTTTTTTAAAGATTTTATTTATTTATTTGACAGGGAAGCACAGCGAGAGAGGGAACACAAGCAGGGGGAGTGAGAGAGGGAGAAGCAGGCTTCCCGCCGAGCAGGGAGCCCAGTGTGGGGCTCCATCCCAGGTCTCCAGGATCATGACCTGAGCCGAAGGCAGTCGCTTAACCGACTGAGCCACCCAGGTGCCCCCAAAGTTTTCATTTTAATATCACTAAATATAGCTGAAAAGCTGACATGTTTGCATATTTTTTTAAGATTGATTTATTTGAGAGAGAGAGAGGATGAGCACAAGCGGGGGAGGGGAAGATGGAGAGAATCTCGAGAAGACTGTGCTGAACACAGAGCCCGATGCGGGGCTTGATCCCAGGACCTTGAGATCATGGCCCGAGCTAAAATCAAGAGTTGGACGCTTAACCGACTGAGGCGCCCAGATGCTCCCACGTTTGTATATTAATGTGTATGATTAAAACACTGGATTCTGTATATGCCAGCTCCCAGCTCTGGTGCTGCCCGTGAATCTCGGTTGTGTCGGGGGTTTACCTGGTGCAGACAGGTGCATGTCTTAAGAGCCCACGGTTGACACGTACTTGTGGCATTCAAGAGCATGGCTGTTAGCAAAAGAACCATTCTTGGACTATAATCTCTAGAATGTCAGTGCTGACCTTTGGCTTCTAGCTGAAACTCCTAGTTGCCCCGTAAGAAGCCCGGACCAGTCCTGGGCATTGGTGTGGCTTTCATCATAAGTCTGACTGCCTGGGCTTGTGGGAAGTACAGCTGCTGCCGCTTTTCTGGAGATGATGTACGAGTTGGCCAGGGCACCATTCTCTTTGTCCTCTTCGACCTGACCAGCCACATCATCGCAACAGGCCTTTGGCCCAGTGCCGTATTTGGACTGCCATACTGACTTCCAATAGGTTGTGAGAAGCTGGGTCTTTCCTTAAAAAAATAAAAACTGATCTAAGCAGAGATCCAAGGGCCATCCATATTATTGGTTGCTTCCCAGAAGGTCTTCAAAAGTTGCCCAGAAATTTTGATGCTTCCCATACCTCTTCTTTTTATCTTTTTTCAATGTTGTTAGGTTGTTACTATCAGGATAGTGTGCTTTTGGGAATTCATGATTAATGATTGCATTAGTTACATGCCTGATGGCTTAATTATGTTAATTGGCTTCTTTATTAAGGAAATATCAAACGAGCACCAATGCAAAAAAATACTTTGCACCTGCAGTCAGCTAGGTAATGATCTCGTGCTGGAGCGTCACCAGTGAGCAGGAGAGGTGGGCCCTTCTCTTGTGTAACCTGCAGTCTGGTGTCAGGAAGAGCAGATAGTAGACAAACAAACAAGCAAATAAAGACACAAGTAAAAATCCAGATGAGTGCTATGAACGGAAAAAACTACCCTGGAAGAGCCACGGAGTGGATTAATGTGATTGCAGGCTGCCAGGGAGATGACTTTTCAGCACTGTTTTGACTGAATGTGACCACGCTCCACGCTCCACGCTCCACGGGGTCATGTCTTGATTCATTCTTGTGCCTTTGCCAGGCTTCTGAAAACAAACACCTTTTACTAAAGGTTCTCCGGGATCAGAATAGCCAGTTCCTTTTGGGCATTGCATATTTGAATTTCTGAGGTTGCTGACTACACAGTTGGGGTTGTTTTATAAAGAAGGGTATTGACTCACGGAGGGCCTCTCTGTCATTGGCAGCCACAGTTTCCCTCCCATCCCAGGGCCCCGCCATTGAAATGCAGCCCATGATTGAAATGTAGATGGTATTCTACTCCAGGCTTGCTGACTATGTTTGTGGCTGAACGGTGCTGTTTTCTTTTATTGCTCATGTTCAATACCAACTGTTACAAACACAGACACTGAGTTGCTCACTGGGGGAAGCTTAACGAGAGACGGTCATCGTTCCTTATCACATCCTATTTTATTCTTCTCCTCTGCATTGTTTTTCACGGAGACCAGCTGTCTTGTTGGGAGAGTTACTATGGCCCTGGGAATCTCAGGTGGAATTATCAGGAGAGACATATGTTTTCCATTAGAGCTCGGTGAGGGCTATGCTAAGGGTTTGTCTCCCTTGTTTAATTAGAGAAAGTTGTTAGGGTTGTTTCTACTCCTGGGTGCTGCCCCCGTGTGCACACTGAGGGGACAGGGAGTGGGCAAGCCTGCAAAGGGAGCCCCTAGGTCACCCATGTGAGTCTTTAAACTGAGTGTGTTAGAGAAGATGGGCTCCTATGACACTGCCCATCACTGCTTCTCTTGTTCTTCCTGCTTCATAGCTCCCTTTTGATAAAGATTGAAGAGCATTAAAAACAAAGAGACCTACCTAGAACCTCACTTTTAACAAGTTGGGATAGTTCAGTTCATCGTTGCTGTTCAGTCCATTATGGTGGCATTGGGGCTCTCAAAGTGAGCTTGGGCGGTTGTCTGTGATGTCCACTTATTTTACTTACTTGCTGTGTTGTATTGACTGATTCTTTCCACATTGAGAAGGTATGAAGAGGTTCGCTGTGTTAGGTGTCTTCTCTCATGGGGGTACAAAGGGGGTGCCCTAATGATGAAGCATTAAGTTCTTATAATAGGTTAGTAGGGTCTGATCAAGATTCATTTGCCCAAAAATATGGTTGGAACTAGCAAGGCAGAGCCCAGTCAGGGCTTCCTGTGAAGACGGGGAGGAGAAGGTACAAGAGATGGGCTGGAGAACCGGGCCAACCTGTAGAACAGAACCAGGGTGGGGGGGGCGGGGGCTACATGGAGGCATGGGGCTAAATGTCTAGCTATTTGCTCCCTTGAGTTTTTGGAGTAAAGGAGATAGAGAAATAAAAGAATTGTCTGCACCTGGGGTAACGTCATTTTTAGTTGTAGAGCTACAGAGTGGCTGGATTCGTTGGGGGACCATGGACAGGTTCAGGTATATTGGCATGGACGCTTGCATGGAATGTGGACGTGAGCTGATGAGTGGTTGGCCATAACTGAATGGACATTTGCTATTTTCTTTTTAAAAAAGCTTATGTATGTCTGTAATCTCTATACCCAACATGGGGTTCAAGTTCATGACCCTGAGATCAAGAATCCTACGTTCTTCCAACTGAGCCAGCCAGGCACTCCTAAATGGGATTTGTGGGTTTTTTTTTTTTTTCTTTTAAACATTTTATTTATTTGACAGAGACAGTGAGAGAGGGAATACAAGCAGGGGGAGTGGGAGCCCGATGTAGGGCTCAATCCCAGACCCTGGAATCATGACCTGAGCCAAAGGCAGACGCTTAATGACTGAGCCACTCAGGCACCCCCTGAATGGGCATTTTAAAAAGCAGGAGCTGATATGATGATTGTTCTTTCATCTCTACTCTCTAGAACATTCTGATGTTTTAGATCAGTTGATTAAAGTGAGATGCCAAGGGACTTTACAAATGGCATGTAAAGGGAATTTGTGAACAGGAGTCAATAAGACCCAATTCCTTTGCTTACAGGTTGCATGGTTTTAAACACATTACTCCAGCCTACTCTATTTATGAATATATTGCCATATATCTTACTTCATCGGGTTGTTGAGGATCATAAAATGATATGGCAAAGTGAAAGGATCCAGCACATGATAGGTTCTCATTACACATCAGTTCATCTCTTAGGAATGCCTGTAAAGGTTCAGTGAATTCATTAGTGTGTGTCCCATTCACCTAAGAGCTATTCTTTTTAGAAGTGTCTTTAGCACCTACCTGCCCCTACCTGCCCTATGCCTGAACCCAGTATATCCATTTATTTATTTCTGAAGGAGGAAGTCCCAAACTTTAACTTGAGATTTGTGGACAGCCTCTATGTTTCGAGTGTATGGATTCAGAGAGTGAATAGGAAATACTTTGAGAGAGCTTCCCTTCTTCCCTCTTAATCCTCTGGTGCTACATGGTGGTGCATGACTGTCATCAGCTCTCTCTTTTCTTCTAGCCCCTTTCTGTGGCCGAATCTGGCAGTTAGTATGTAGCTTGCTGGGAACTCAGCTGGAGTGGGCTGCCGCGATAGATTCACCCACCCTGCTTGAGAGCCTGCTTCTACCGAGAGGCACTGACCACCTTGGGTAGGTGCAAATCAAGATGGATTGGCAGATATTAAATACTAGGTGGAGCTAAAGAACCCATTGCCCTGCCCCCCTTCCCCTCTACCCCCCACCCCCGCCCGGGGGTGCTCCTTGTTTGGTTTGCTCATGGCTTTTTTCATAACCCCAAAGTCAGAGGGAGAGCAGGACTGATGTTACTTTGCCTTGACCTCACATGAATTTGGTTCCACTCCAGCTCTGCCTTTGGCTTCTCCCATTCCCTGGGCTCAAGAACACAAACTCCCTGCTGCTCCACACCACGGCCTTGTGTTTCATCACCAGGCCTTGCTGACCTGGGCACATTCCTTGAATTCATGGGATTATCACCACCCTTTTCTACTAGAGGCAGCCTATTTTCCTCCTCCACTGCGGTATGCTCCTTCTGATGGCTATGAACCAACGTTTCCCTGCCTATGGGTGCCTTCCAGCATGTCTCATTTCCCCATAGATAGTCTCTCATCTCTATTTTTTTCTTCATTTTTCTCTCTTCTAATTCACTTTTTTTTTTGGTTATCACAACTAGAAAAATACTTCTGTAGAAGAAAAGGCTTCTGAGTTTTATTTAGTCTTCGATTTATAATTAATAGAGTCATTATTTACTTCACCTTATGATTACCCTCTTTCTTTCCAAATTGTTTAAAACTATATATTTTATTGACTTTGAAGAAACGTGTCTTCCTCTCCCCAAAATACACACATGTTCAAACCGATCTGAAATTGAGATGTATTTTCATCTCACAATTTTGAGAGCCATGATTATTTGGCAGCCTTTTCCTTTGCCTTTAATGGTGCATAATTTAATTCCATAAAGCATCTTCAGGAACTGTTTTTACATGATCTGCATAAAAGGCCAGGAAAAATGAAAGCCAAGTTTAGTTGAGATTCAGAATTTTGAAATGTTAGGGAAGATGGCTACCAGTATGCTTAACTCTCGAGAAGAGGACAAAATTATCTTCCAACAAAATGTGATAATCTGGACTTTGGATAATATTGGATAAATCGTTATATCTTAGAGGCCCTTCTTAGAAGAGTTGAGTTATGGTAATATTTCATAAAGTCAACAGACATAAAGGACTCTGTCTAGGCAAAGTCTATCGTTGTAACTATTTCAGTTACAACTATTTCAGTTACTATTTCCTGTAAAGGAAAACAGAGCCAACTTTTGGATCTCTAGCTCAAAAGTGTTAAAAAGCAAACACTACAGATTAATTCCCACCTTGTAACTATGGAGAGTTCCAGTGCTTTTGTCCACAGATTTCCGTTCCTTGAAGACAAAAAATTTGTATGTTTGCGGTCAACATCGTTCATTTCATAAGACAAAGAAGGTTATGCTGTACCCAGAAATGAGGGTTGGAGTTTCATATGTGGGACACCCTAAATATTATCCTTTTTGTTCATAACCAGAGAAGTTTTGGGGTTTTTTTAAAAATTTATTTATTTTAGAAAGAAGAGGACAGAGAGAGAGGGAGAGAGAATCTCCAGTCAACTCCCCACTGAACACAGAGCCTCATGTGGGGCTCGATCTCATGACCCCAAGATCAGACCTGGGCTGAAACCAAGAGTGAGACACTTAACCAACTGCACCACCCAGGTGCCCCCATTCCAGAGAAGAAGATTTTTGTTTGTTTTGTGAGTTATCCCTTTATTTGCTTTATGACAAATTTAGCCCATTGAGCCATTTAATTTGGCCTTAAACACACATCATGAAGAAATGGAAAATTTAGTTAGCTTTTCCTTGTCAAATGGAAACACAACCAGTAAAACAATTTCTTTTAAGAGATTTGTGGTTAGGCGGCGCCTGGGTGGCTCAGTTGGTTAAGCAACTGCCTTCGGCTCAGGTCATGATCCCAGAGACCCGGGATCGAGCCCCACATCGGGCTCCCTGCTGGCGGGAAGCCTGCTTCTCCCTCTCTCACTCCCCCTGCTTGTGTTCCCTCTCTCGCTGTGTTTCTCACTGTCAAATAAATAAAAAATCTTTAAAAAAAAAAAAAAAAAGAGATTTGTGGTTAGCCATGGAATAGCGCCCACAGATGGTAGCTCCGATACCTTTGCACCCTCTCCTGTCATGTTCACAGAGCCTGGGACTCGTCCTGCCCCCCACAGGCCTGGTCACTGAGCTGGGGTTTCCTCCACTGCCGAGGCTGAGCGGGTACCTCCAGGGCCCTGTGTGCATATGGGGTGCTTGCAGGCCATAAAGGGACGAGGAAAGTGGTGTTCCTGAGTGATCCATGCTCAGAAGGCTAAAATGATGGGCTACCTGAGAGTCGTGGCTGCATGACTGTCACATGATGATGGGCAGCAAGTGCGGACCAACTGGACAGTAGTCAGAGCCCATCATTCGATAGGAACTATTCTGTTTAAAATGGACATAATTTAGAGATTCCATAGCTTCTTCTGTCTTATTTTGTCATCGTCGTCGTCTTCTTCTTTCTTCTTTCCTCTTTCTTCTTTCTTCTTCTTCTTTTTTTCAGCCAGTAGACCCTTACAATCATTTAGGTTTTCTCTGGATCTCCAGCAATTGTCTTTTTTTTTTTTTTTTAAAGATTTTATTTTATTTATTTGACAGAGAGAAACACAGCCAGAGAAGGAACACAAGCAGGGGGAGCGAGAGAGGGAGAAGCAGGCCTCTTGCCGAGCAGGCAGCCCGATGTGGGGCTCAATCCCAGGTCTCCGGGATCATGACCTGAGCCGAAGGCAGTCGCTTAACCAACTGAGCCACCCAGGCGCCCTCTAGCAATTGTCTTTACACTCTGCTTGATCTCTGAACATTTGGATTGACTCTTATTTCTTAGTTGACCTAGATAACAGAGTGGAGACCAGTCCTATGAGTAGAGCTAGTAAACCATCCCAATGCCAAGTAGGAGATTTGAAAACCAGATGAAAATTTAAAATCATGTTGCCAAATCAGAAAATAAAAACCAGAAAGTGTAGGAAAGATTAGAAAACAGTCAGAATAAAAGCACATAGCAAGAAAACAGCAAGAAAAAAAATGTAGGCAGCCAGAAATGAATCCAAATTGGTGCTCTGCGAGCGTGGCTAGCAATCACACGTGGGCCCGAACAATCACAAGCCAAACATGAGTCACAGGGCAATGTGGGAATTTTTAAAGCAGCCATCACATTGAAGTGTCAGAATCAGATACCATTTGCTAAAGGAAAAGTGCACTGAGTGATTTAGAGCTTTACCTTTCCAAAGCAGATAAACCATATAGTATGTCTTTATGAAACGAATGGGGGATGGGGCGCCTGGGTGGCTTAGTTGGTTAAGCGTCTGTCTTTGGCTCAGATCCTGAGCCCACATCGGACACCCTGTTTCTCCCTCTCCCCTTGCCTGCCACTCCCCTTGCTTGTGCTCTGTCTCTGTCAAATGAATAAATAAGATCTTTAAAAAAAAAATTGGGTTATTATTATATAAATAGTTTTATATATTTATAAAATACACACACATATATAGTATGGAATTGTCATTTGCAATGTTTACTTATCATGATATGTCTATGTATATTGTAGTCATCGTATATAATGTTTGATTGCCTCGCTTTCCAAGATCTGGAATATCCTTTAGCAGATAGAAATTATATCCAATGTCAGCTAAAAGAATTACCTGTATCAGGCATGATATTTTAAGTTTAATAAGGTGCAGTTTTTTCCTCTATTCATTAGGTATAGAAAAACCCATCCAGGGGCGCCTGGGTGGCTCAGTTGGTTAAGCCACTGCCTTCGGCTCAGGTCATGATCCTGGAGTCCCGGGATCGAGTCCCACATTGGACTCCCTGCTCTGCGGGGAGTCTGCTTCTCCCTCTGACCTTCTCCCTTCTCATGCTCTCTCTCACTCACTCTCTCTCTCAGATAAATAAATAAAATCTTTTTTTTTTTTTTTAAAAAAAAGGAGGGGCGCCTGGGTGGCTCAGTTGGTTAAGCAACTGCCTTCCGCTCAGGTCATGATCCTGGAGACCCGGGATCGAGCCCCACATCGGGCTCCCTGCTCGGCGGGAAGCCTGCTTCTCCCTCTCTCACTCCCCCTGCTTGTGTTCCCTCTCTGGCTGAGTTTCCCTGTCAAATAAATAAAAAATCTTTAAAAAAAAAAAAAAAAAAAAGGAAAAAGAAAAACCCATCCATCTATAGAAAGATGTTAGTGATAGCCAGAGACTTAGAGATTACTGGTGATTTCTCCATTATGGGATCCGTGAATGTCCTCACAGGTCCTTAGGCTAATTTGGGGAAAGGCAAGTGTGGGTAGCCTTTTTTATTGAATTAAAATTATTTTAAGGAGAAAAAAAGCCTTTATTGGTCAGCTTTGGGGACCCCCCTCCAAGATATGGTGAAGTAGATCTGGTTAAATGGGTGAGTGACCCGTATGGTCACAAAGAGCCTGGTATTCAGAAGGTCCCACACATGGGGACTGATGCTCTGTGGTTACTCCATTGCAATTTCTGTATTCTTTGGTCTTTGAATGCGTGTTTTGTAAGTGAAGTCCGATGGGACAGTGGAACAAGCCTTGCGGGTGTGGAGCTTCAGCTCGTTCGTGTTGGGTGGTTCTTACCGTCCCCTGCTGCCACTTGTCAGCCATCCTGCCCAGCCTCCCCCTCCCCGCCCGCTGCTCTGCGGGACTGCCCAGGGTCCTCTGCCCAGCGCAGTGGCCAGGTTGTATCAGTAGGAGGAGGCTTGTGTTCCACTGTGGCCATCCGCCTCTCATGGGGAGGCCTGAGCACAAGTGTGAGAAGGGTCCTCGTCAGGCATGTGCTCCACAGCCTCAGGATAATGGGCTTTGCACCCAGCCTGGATCCAGGTCCCAAATACGGCCTGGAGTGGGGGTTGAAATATCTTAGGGACCCATTTATCCTGGGTTGGGGATCCATACTGGTGGGCAGGGGGTATTGACTTCTCCACCCCCAGCCTTTTTACCTTGCCCTGGACCTGGAAAATTATATAGCCCCTGAGTAAGGGTAATGTATATCCTCGGATCTCCCGCTTCAAAATCTGTACCGTGTCACTCTGCTTCTCGTGATTTCTTGGGCATCCTGCATTTTGACCACAACCCATCTCTTAATTATTGTCCCAGAGCGTTCAGGAATCCTCTGCTCGCCTGTGTGTGGTCATCTTTGCCTTAAAACTCGACCACAGCAGATGTGGTGAGCACATGTGAATTCTGTGAACGGGCAGAGCTGCAGGGTCACCGTGGGGCTCGGATCAGGCGGTGCCCCGTGATACTCTTCCGCAGGTTCTTACAGTGTTTCATCCTGCAGCTGGGAACAGTTTCCTGCCTCCAAGTAATTCTCAGCATCAGTCAAGCAGATCAAACCTTACAAGCACTTAGACTTCAGGACGGCATTAGGTTTCAGCAATGTGTTCATGAAGTGCTGATTGATAAAGCTAGGTGCCTCTTGGGGGAGTGACAGGATACCAGCACTCACTGGTAACTTGGATCAATACAGTGGATGAGGACCAATGACCTGCAGGTAGAAGATGTGTGGGAAGCTGGACAAGAGAACAGATGGATTGATGACACCATTAAGGTCCGTGGTTTGAATGATGGGCGGTGTCAAACAAGACCAAATTTAAAGTCGAAGGTCGCATCTGAAAAATAGAATCTGTGAAGCTTTTAACTGCCTATAAATCCAAAATAAGCTGGCATGCTGATGGACCTGTTTAAAAAAAAAAAAAGGCTGTTCCCAAAGAATTGAAAACTTGTGACCACACACAATCCTGCAGGCAGTAGCAATTTTATTCACAATTGCCAAAAATAGGAAGCAACCAAGATGTCCTTCAGTAGGTGAAGGAAGCAATCGGGGTCCATGATACAACAGAATATTATTCAGTAATGAAAAGAAATGAACTGGGGCGCCTGGGTGGCTCAGTGGGTTGAGGGTCTGCCTTTGGCTCAGGTCATGAGCCCAGGGTGCTGGGTGCGAGCCCTGTGTTGGGCTCCCTGCTCAGTGTGGAGTCTGCTTTTCCCTCTCCCTCTCCCACTGCCCCTTCACCTGCTCGTGTGCACTCTCTCTCCCTCTCTCTCTCTCAAATAAATATATAAAATCTAAAAAAAGAAAGAAGGAAGGGGGGAGGGAGGAAGGAAAGGAAAGGAAAGGGTAAAGAAAAGGAAAGGAAAGAAAGAAAGAAAAGGTTTTACCAAAGGACTCCGGATGCTGCTGAAATAAGCTCCCAGCAGCCAGTACAGGACCCTTAGGATCAGTAGGGATCACACTATCCTGTGCTGAAGGTTCATCAGAGAGGTTCATAATAAGACTAAAGAAAGGAATGAAGAAAACCTACTTAGTTAGCTTTAGAGGATACAAAGGAACTGCCTCATTTTCTTTTCTTTCTTTCTTTTTTTTTTTTTTTAGAGATTTTATTTATTTGACAGAGAGAAACATAGCCAGAGAGGGAACACAAGCACGGGGAGTGAGAGAAGGAGAAGCAGGCTTCCCGCTGAGCAGGGAGCCCGATGTGGGGCTCGATCCCGGGTCTCCGGGATCACGACCTGAGCCGAAGGCAGTTGCCCAACGAACTGAGCCACCCAGGCGCCCCCCATGCCTCATTTTCTTGATAGCTGGTGAATAAAGAGAGTCGAGTTCATCCTGCCTCTCTTGTGACATCCATCTCTCAGGGGTACCAAACATCAACGGGAAATTCCTCTTATAGATCTTCAAAGATCTCCCCTCTTTTTAGATCTGATCCAGCTAATACCTGAAGCAAGAGGGAAGGACACTTGCTCTCGTGTGTCTCCTAAGGAACTGATAGTCAGGTGGTCCTCCTCAGCGGCTGCTGGTATCACAGAAATGGAGACCCCAGACCCCCAGATGCTATGTGCCTCCTGAGGGAGGCGCGTGCCACCGCCCATCCTGCAGTTGGAATTTTGGACTTAAATCCAGTCAAGTCTCTAGATGGAACTACCAGCTTTGTTTTGTTTTGTTTTTCTGCTCAAGGCATGGAGGAAAAAATTTTTTTTAAAAAGAGCGTATTTATTTGACAGAGAGATCACAAGTAGGCAGAGAGGCAGGCAGAGAGAGAGAAGGAAGCAGGCCCAGGGAGCCTGATGTGGGGCTGATCCCAGGACCCTGAGATCATGACCTGAGCCGAAGGCAGAGGCTTAACTCTCTGAGCCACCCAAGTGTCCTGACATGGAGAAAAATGTTAAAACTAAAGCACAGGATTCCATGAATGATCTCAGCCTCTGGAAAATTTTACTGGACAGATGATTCTGCTTCTTCCACAAAGAATTTCAAGCAAGAGAGAGAGAGGACAGGAGACATAGAAATTATAGGAAACTCAAAACTCAACGTCATCAATCTCAATGTATGACTTCTTCCCATCTTGTTTCAGTCCATCTGTATACATGCACTTGTGTATACAGAAGGTAATTAGGTAAATGTGCATGTTGTTGAGATATCTGATGGCATTAAGGAATTAAAACATTTTATTAAAGGGGAGATAGTGCTTTTATTGCTAGGCTAAAAAGTCCTTTTGGGGGAGATATGTGGCAATATTTGTAAATTTTAATTGTCAGTAAATATTACAATAATTATATGACATTTTGGGATTTGCTTCAAGTAATTTTGGGTGGTGGGGATGGCAGGGAGAACTCTGGGTAGGTAGAATGGGACCATGGATGCAAAATTGTTGTGACTTCTTTATTACACTTTGATCTTTCTTGGCCTGCTTGAAATTTACCAAAGTAGAAGTTTTCAAGAAATAACTGTAACAACCCAAGCTCTCCTGAATATTGGGTGATTCTTGGAAAATGAGTAAGTTAAACTCATGGGTTCCTAAGATTTTAATTTCAAATCACAGGTCTGTACAGCCATGTACTTTTTAAAAAAATTTTTTTTGAGTCTTATTTTCAGCCACGTACTTTAAATTGGAACCATGAGATGAACCATCTTAAGTAGCATAAATAATTAAAATACCAAATATGCATAAGTGTTCTAGGTACAAATGATTATTAGTAGGGATTTTTTTTGCAAACATTTCTGTACTTAAGTCTTGGGGTCAAGGATGCTAACCTACCAGGGCAACGGTCATGGAATCCCATACAATTTCAGCATTCCCTTCCTAAGCGGTTGTTGGGATTGCCTTTGCACCTGACTGAGGATTCGTGTGTGTGTGTGTGTGTGTGTAAATGAAGTTTATTGGAACACAACCAAACCCATTCTTTTATTTTTTCCCCATTCTTTTATATAATACTATGCTGCTTTCACACAGTGATAGAGTTGAACTATGACCCATGAAGCTGAAAATGTGTTCTATCTGGCCCTTAGGGGGAAATGTGTTGACCTGGTTATAAGGCATTATTATTCCTTTCTCATTCACCTTAATGTGTTTGGCAATAGACACACAGTTTTCCTTACAAGTGATCGTAGCATCATTGAAACAGCCCAGCCTTTATGATTGAGGGTTCTTTTTTTTTTTTTTTTCCCAAGACTCCAGGATCGTGATCTGAGCTGAAGGCACTGGCTTAACCAACTGAACCATCCAGTTGCCCCAGTGATTGAGGATTCTTAATGACCAATGAGACCCTTAGCCAAAATGCCCCTTGGACCCTTTCCCTGGACCCCTAACTGGAATTGCTGTGGCAGTCAGTGCCCTCCAGGTGAAGCCTTCCAGCAGCCTGGGCTGAGGATTAAAGTCCTGTCATTACCTGATTTTTCTATTCGTGGAAGATCATAACTTCCACTAAGAAAATAACTAATAACCTTCACTGCTTGGGTTGCTTTTGCATTTCTTAATTTTTTTTAAAGATGTTTGACTGGTTTCTTAGCTAAGTGGAGACCTTTAAACTTGAGAGAACTTTCCTAAGGCTTTGTCTACTCTGCAAAGCAGGTTATTCTAACAAACCATACTAATTGAACATCTGTAGATTTTCTCTGATGTGGTGAATGGCACTGTGAATTACAACTCATTTATCAACCTTGAATCACCTTTAAATTGTAGTCAGCATTTAAAAATGTAACAGAATTGAATGTAAAATTTCCAAAAGCATTACAAAGTATAAGGATGGATATTATTTGGGGGCACCTGCTGGCTCAGTTTGTAGAGTGTGCAACTCTTGACTGCAGGGCTGTGAGTTCAAGACCCATGGTGGGTATAGAGATTACTTTTAAAATAGTTTAGAAAAGGATAAATTGGAGTGCTCAGCTTGCTAAGCATTCAACTCTTGGGGTTGAATTCAATGCTTGCTAAGCATTCAACTCAGAGGTTTCAGCTCTGGTCATGATCTTGGGATTGTGAGATCAAGCTATGCTGAGCACAGAGTCTGCCTGGGATTCTCTCCTTCCCTCTCTTTCTGCCCCTGCTCTCTCTCTCTCTCTCAAAAAAAAAAAAAAGATAAATATTTTTTAAACTTTGGTTTCATTTGTATGCATTTAGATGTACATGAATTTCTTACTGTGAGTCACCATCAGAAATTTTGAAAATGACCAGGTCAGTGTCTGGTGGGGAAAACTGAGTGAGCCTGGCACACACAACAGCAAGCAGTGATCATAAACTGATAGGAGGAGGTGAGCAAGAAGAAAATAAATACCAAAAGCCAGCCTTGGTTAATACAGACATGTATGAGCTCAGAGAATAGAGCCAGCAGCAGCCCTGGAGGAGGACGCGTGATCATCACTCAGAAAGTATAGATGTTGGCATATGGATCTTCTGGTGTGTCTGCTCCTTCCCTCTGTGCTTCGTCACTGTTTATTTCCTTTTCGTAGCACAGTGGCTGGCCCAGTGTAGACACTTTCCAAAGAAGTATTTATTAAATGTAAATAATGGGACCACCGGTCTCAGAGGATCTGGGGAGAGGAACCTGGAGTCTGGTAATTTGTATTTTTTTTTTTTTAAGATTTTGTTTATTTGACAGAGAGAAACACAGCGAGAGAGGGAACACAAGCAGGGGGAGTGAGAGAGGGAGAAGCAGGCTTCCTGCCGAGCAGGGAGCCTGATGTGGGGCTCGATCCCAGGTCTCCGGGATCATGACCTGAGCCGAAGGCAGTCGCCTAACCAACTGAGCCACCCAGGCGCCCTGGGAATTTGTATTTTAGCAAGCTGACCAGGCGGTAGCCTGTGGCTGTGGCAGACCAGGATTTCAGAAACACGGACTCACTCTACCTGCACGTTTTCCTGACCTAGGTCACACGCACAGCTAATATTAGAACCGGAGATGGAACCTGGGATGCCACCGTCGTCTCACGTTGACCACTTCTCAGCGAACGCGTTGCACAGCCTTCTGATAGATCCTGAACTCCATGCTTCGTCACAGTCCTTCCTCATGCTCTCAGTTGTCCCCAGGCATTTCCCTAAATCACCCTTCATTCCATTTTCCTGCCCTATACCTTTGGCTTTCTCTTTATTGCCGGTAACATTGAGACCAAATGCCCTAACGTGTCATTTAGGGCCCGCCGTAGTGTGCCTTCCAGCCTGTTCCCTCAACATTTTCTCTCTCTGCCAGTCTCCCAAATCTCTCCTTTATCCATCTCCTTCTGCTGGGGACCCCAGAGCCCTTGGCAGGCCCCAGGCACACCTGCTCCTTCCCTGACTCTGTTCTTCTGTACGTGCTGTGTTCTCCAACTGGAACAGCCTCTGTCTTCCTCTGACTCCCATCCATCCTGCCAGGCCAAGAGGAAGGGCCACTTCTATAAAGTCTCCCCTCATTAGTGACTTAATGATTCCCCCTCCTTTGCCTCTCTCTGTTCTTGGCTCATGTTTTATTAGAGTACCTAAGACTCATTGTCTTGGATTTTGTTAGCGTGGCCGGTGTGTCTCTCTGATGAGGAAATAAGTTCTTGGAAGTCAGGATTCTTTCTTTGTAGTATGTGTTTTTCTCTCTAAAGCTTACAGTGCTTTCCAACTAATATTAAATGCCATATGTGTTAAGGTAGTGCTTCTGTGATTATGATCATATGAAAGTAAATATTAATGGCAGTTTGGCCAATTAACCTATCTAGAACAGGCTTCATACTGTACATGAAGCCTCAGAGCTTGTGACTTACTAGCCATTCCATTTCTTTATCAGCTCAATTATAAAAAAGTACTGCAGTGTTCACATGCTGTTCATGATAAAGAATTCTTTGTTTCTCTCTGGAGAGGACGGGGCCAGATAGACCACAGAATAGTGACCTTAAAGAGAAGAGGCTAGCACCTTGGATCCTTAATTGCTATCTTTTTTTTTTTTTTTAAGATTTTATTTATTTGACAGAGAGAAACACAGCTAGAGAGGGAATACAAGCAGAGGGAGTGAGAGAGGGAGAAGCAGGCTTCCTGCTGAGCAGGGAGCCTGATGTGGGGCTTGATCCCGGGTCTCGGGGATCATGACCTGAGCCGAAGGCAGTCGCTCAACCAACTGAGCCACCCAGGCACCCCTAATTGCTATTTTCAAGAGAAGGGAGGAAGCGGGTAGTATTAAATAAGCGAATGTGGCATAAAAGCAGATCACGGAGGACAGCGAATAAAGGGCATTTGCAGTGGCTGCTCCGCATCGGAAAACCCTGCAGCTGTGCCTTTCCCGGGGCTCATGATTCAGTTGCTGGTCAATTCCATTCTCCATCTGTTAGCAGAATGATAGTTGGACCACACCCAGCATAGCAAATCCTCTGCCCAAATTAGAGGTTAGAACAGAAAGCCTAGCACAAAAGCGTACGTGCCTCGAGCATTCTTTTTTTTTTTTTTTTTTTTTGCTGACTTTGATGCCCATGAAATAACTTTGATGTGGTCTCATTGGAGTGATTCTGAAAACTGAAATTTGGTTTGTTGTTTCTATGGTGACACAAAACCTCTTGGTTTTTTGTTGTTGTTGTTGTTTTTCATTTAAGAGAGGGTGTGTGAGAGAAAATGCAAGCGTTGAAGTCAGTCGGGGCAGGGGCTGAGGAGAAGCAGATCCCCCACTGAGCAGGGAGCCTGACCACGAGGTGGGGGTGCCCGGTGGGGGATCTGGGGTGGTGACAGTGTAAGGACCATCCCAGGACCCTGGGATCAGGACCTGAGCCGAAGGCAGATGCTTAACCGGCCGAGCTGCCCAGGAGCCCCGAAAGTAAACCTAATTTTTAAAAAAGGATAAAAATCCTCAAATTGAAATCATGTTTTGTCTGTTTTTGCTGTTATAGGTTCCTGGCACTGACTCCATGGAGAGTGTATCACCTGATTTCTGTCATGATACTTGGGCGTGTTATTATGCAAATAATAAAGGATATGGTTTTGTCTCGAGCTAGAGGTAAGAAAACTGAAAATTCATTTTTATGGTATGTAATTTTCTAGACCCTGAATGTCTGATCTGTGTGTAGGTGTATTAACTGAGTAGTTTTAAAAGGGAACAAAATAGCAGGTTATGTAGGCATTGACTTGAGTATTATTGTTTATGAATACTTATTTATTTGGTAAATATTTAACACTTACTCATTACTTAGTTGATGTTGTCCCTAGTCATGACTGCTGCTCCTGAGTCAAAGATTTGTGTGTGCTGGTTTCTCTTTGGCTCCAAGCACTGCTTAAATATCATTTTGATATGTAAGTAGGCTGCAGTGAAGACAGCACTGAAATATTTACTGCATCCCACATGATGAGGCTTGTACCCCTGGAAGATGGCCTCGTTTATACAAAAACTTTCTCTGTCTCAGTGAAGAAAAAAACGATTCAGGGCTTAACAACAAGTAATAGCTGGGGTTCCTGGCTGGCTCAGTCAGTGGAGGTATGACTGTTGATCTCAGGGTCATGAGTTCAAGCCCAACGTTGAGGGTAGAGATCACTTAAAAACAAAAACCAAAGAACAAGTAATAGTTAAGTGAATTTTAACAATGAGTTCATGATGATGAAAAATGAACTAATTTTAAACATCGTTTAGAAGTGAGAAATTGAGTAACTTGAAATTTGCTTAAGATGTTTTCTGAGTAATTTGCCTTCTAAATCAGAGTCGAGCTTTTCTGCACTTGGAGAGGTCTGTTCTGTGAGCATTTGAGTCAGTTTTTGTGAACGAGCAAAATTCCCTCCTTGGAATAACGGAGCCCTGGGAATCTAAATGTGATAAGATGGATTTTATTAAAAAAAGAGCAAAGAGAAGGAGGTTACAGTGAGACATTTGGTTTCATTAAGTGTAACCCCCGCATGGAGGGACAATGTTGTAAGGCATCCACGTGGATCAGTGCATATGAAGGTTTCCCAAAGTCCTTGCCCCGGCAGGATCCCGAGGTCTGCCTGGCCAGAAGCAGCCTTGTTCTTCCTAAAGCCAGGTCTGAGACGGGGGGTAGAGGCTGTTACCAATTTGCTGTCATGTTCTACAGTGTGCTTTAGCCCTGGTTTGTCTTTTTTTTTTTTTTTTTTTTGGTACAATATAGCCCTGGTTTATCTTTTAAGTCATTATAGTTCTTAGAGCAAATCATGTGCAAACGGTTTTTAGATGGTTTTACATTGCTGAGTTTTAAGATTTGAAGGGAATGCCTTCTTTCTAGTGATCCGGGAAGGCGGCAAAAACATGTTAGTTTGAAGAATTTTTGTGAGGACTCAATCTCGTGGAAGGGGGAAGCACCAAACTGGAGGTTTGGTTAGGAGACGTCCCACCAGTGCATCTGTGTGCAGTTACTGCTTTTCCCGAATCTCTACATTGAGATTACGTTATTGTGTGCACTGTTTCCTCTCTCCCCTCCCTCCCTGCCCTGTTTCAGAGAACAGCCACCCAGCTCCCTAACTTTTATTTTTCAGTTTTATTTCTTTGAGAGAGAGAAACCGAGAGAATGCAAGTGGAGCAAGGAGGAGGCAGACGGAGAGGGAGAATCCTCAAGCAGACTCCCTGTAGAGCATGGATATTTTTTTTTTCCCCAACGCAGGGCCCGATCCCAGGACCCTGAGATCATGACCTGAGCCGAAATCAAGATTCAGATGCTTGAGTGACTCAGTCTCCCAGGCGCCCCCCCCCCCAACTCTTAACCCTATCAGGCACCTGCCCCAGTACTTTGTGTTCAGCACAGGTGTAGTAAGGCTGTGTGGAAGTGAGGCATCTCACACATGGGGGTTTTGCACAGGGCCAGTCCGATCCAGGTCTGGTGGTGCCCTAATTCCGCCCTGAGTCGTGATGGATAGAGGAGAGCCCATTTTTCTCCATTGGACTTTGAAACATTTTCCCCCTCCAGGACCTTCCTCAGGAAACTCTTGGAGGAAAAGAACTGCTGGGCACTTGGGTGGCTCAGTCATTAAGCATCTGCCTTCAGCTCAGGTCATGATCCTGGAGTCCCAGGATCGAGTCCCGCATTGGGCTCCCTGCTTGGCGGGAAGCCTGCTTCTCCCTCTCACAGTCCCCCTGCTTGTGTTCCCTCTATAGCTATGTTTCTCTCTGTCAAATAAATAAAATCTTTTTTTAAAAAAAGAACTGCTTAAAAATTCTGTCAGCAGCCATTTTCGATGAGCATCTCAGTAGCGTCCGTGCTGCGTCACACTGGGTCCCCTCTGGGCACACGTTACAAGGAGCAGGCAAGCGTGCAAGGCAAGGACGGAGCCGGAGAACCTGACAGCCGCTCTTTCCTCTCTCTTGGCCCCTCACGCGGAGGTCCTTCTCAGCCTCAACTCATTGGCTTCTTGTTCTTTGTGAAGATGGGACTTTCAGGTTCCTAAAGGGTGGGGCACCTCTTCTTACAAAGGTTCAGTCCTTTACATAACTAAGCTGGGAGAGTTGGAAGAATACAAGCTTGAAAAATCCGGTTTGTAACTCATTCCCACCACTTGCCAGCTGTGGAGGGCACCTGACACGGACTGTGTTCGCGTCCTGGGGCTGTGGTAACAAATCTTAATCAGCGCAGTGGCTCAAAACAAGGGAAGTCTCTCTTCTCACTCTTCTGGAGGCCAGTTGTGCAAAATCAGGCGCAGGGGGCCAAAATCAAGGCCTGGGACGGCTGCGCCCCCTCCGGAGGCCCTAGGGAGGCATTCCTTGCCCCTCTCAGCCTCAGGTGGTTGCCCGGTGCCTTATCACTCCACTCCCTGCCTGGGTGCTCACCACCCCTCTCTTCCGTCTTCCCTAGACCCCCTTCTGCCTCCCTCTTGCACGGATGCTTGTGATTGCATTTGGGACCTGCCTGCATAACCCAGGACAGTCTCCCCACCTCCTGATCCTTGGCTGAATCCCACATGGTATCTCCCTTTTTCCATATAACGTAAGATTTTACAGGGTTCTGGGCAGAAAGGCCCGCCATCACTCAGTCCCGTTGTCCCATGAAACAGCAAAAACCGACCCACAACCACACCGTTGTGTGCGGGTCACCTAAGAGCGTGGAACAGAACTGCCTCGGGCTCAGTGACTGTCTATGCCCTTCAGCTCTGGTGCAGGAGCTCAACAACCCGGGGTTTGTCGGCTCATCAAGCAGTCTGTGTGGAGTGCCTTTCTGTGCGGGGCCCCCTCAGCCCGGGGCTTCCAGCACCTTCCAGGCACAGCCGGCCTCTCTGCCCTGGGGGCGCTCTCCCGCCCCATCCTGCAGGGCAGGCATGTGGCTCAGGCCGAGCTTGCTGTTAGGGTTTTAACGGGGTGCCTTGCTCTGAATACAGCATTGCACCAAGAGCCCAGGAGAATCGGGATTAGTCGCTGTGCTTTCCCAGCGCTCCTCAGTCAGGGTCAGAAGGAACACGAGGCCTGCTCTGGCCTCCTTCTGTGGAGTCCTTGGAGACAAAGGCCCATTTGAGCCCTGCACAGAGCTGGCAGGAGCCCGAATCTGCAGACTTTCCAGCCCAGGGCCCCACGGGGATGAATGGGTCTCCGGGAGGCTCCCCATTCCAGCCAGAGGCACTTACGGAAACGCTGTCGCTCCCACCCGCCCTGGCAGCCCCTCCGCCGGACTCGCTGGCTTTGCCACAGCATCCAGGAAGGCAGGAGCCCGTCCTCAAGCCCCCGGGGGTCTTCTCTCCCCTCCCATCTCCAGGTCTCCACTTCCCCGCCGTTCCTGCCTGGAGATAGCCAACTTCTGATACGGGGCTAGTTTTCTTCCTCCTCTTCCCACATGGTTATCTTTTCTCCTTTAAGATTTTACATATTTATTTGAGAGAGAGAGAGAGGACTGGAGCCAGGGAGGGGCAGAAGGAGAAGCAGGCTCCCCACGGAGCAGGGAGCCCCAGGTGGGACTCGATCCCAGGACCCTGAGATCACAACCCGATCTAAAAACGGACACTTCCCCCACTGGGCCATTGAGGTGCCCCCAACATTGTTACCTTTACTACCATCTTAGATGCTTCCTAGGAGGTAGGTGAGCCACAGTTTGGCCATCCTTTCAGGTGAATTAATCTTTGTGGGATCTACCAGAGCCCTCGTGTCTGTCGCGAGTTGGCAGCGGGAGTCCTCCTCAGTGGCTTTCTGGCTCACTCTTCCAGGTGCCTACCTCGAGTGCACACTTTGCCTTCACCCAGGCCCTGGGAGCTTTTCTGCATGTCCTCAATCGCCTCCCCATTCTCTCTCATTCCAGAGGAGCCCAGAATTTCCACCACTGCTTCCCTTTAATATCCTATTCGAGTACCACTCTGTGCGGTGAGAGGAGGGCTCAGCAGGGCCCCACGCGGTCACCCATGGAGCATTTCCACCTCTGGCTCTTCATCCCCTTCCTCCTGTGATATCCGCTCTGCCCACTGAAGCCACGTCCTGCCAGCCCCTCGCTCCTGGGGAACCCGCTGTCTGCCATCGGAGCACGTGCTGTCCTCAGCCTCTTCCCCCTGCGCTGCCTCCCCCCGACACAGCCCCAGCCTGCTCTGCCCCGTGACTGCAGTGCTCCTGTGCTTGCCATTCCCAATGTCCTTGTCACCTTTAGCCAGCAAACGTCCTCCTTTTCCTCACTTTTAATGACAGACCAAACAAGCAAACACCCCCTAGGGTTACCTGCTCTCTCCACTCTTGGATCCAGTGTTAGCGGAGAAATGTCCTATGAGAGCTGGGTTGTTAATGTTAATACTTGACTTTATCCCACTCTCCAAGTCAGCCTGAGGCCTCACTAGAGCTCAGAATTCCTTGGATTCTTTTGAATTGTTTATTTGCTTTTTTAGACATGCCATCTAACCCCCAAAGCTTATAAGGATCATAAAAGTTGAGACTCCTTTAAAAAAATGTAGTAGAGGAATGGGATTCTAATATGGGGACCGTAACTGAGTGACAGATTCATCCCTGGGCTTACCGGTGGCCGAGACAAAAAGGGAAGCTAGACCAACCGAGCAATTCTAATAGCCTGAAAAGAACACAGGCAATTTTGAGACTCAATTTTAAGAATTTATTACCTAGATCTTTGATAGGGGATGCCACAGAACAAAATGGACACCATTGTTGGCATTCATTTTGTGGGAAAATGCAGAAACCTCCTTGTGGCCATTTCTAATATTGTACCTCATTAGAGCTGGTAGCTGAGAGTATATTAAGATATAGTGCAATGAGGAAAACAAGCCAGCCAAGAAAGCAAATGATTGATCTCAGTATATATTTTTTTCTGTTGATTTCTTTTGAGCCTAGATAAAAGCTCAAAACACCGAGAGAATGAATAGATAAAAATCTCCTTTCTCAGCCAACAGTTGTCTTGTTCTCCTTTTTGTCTGTACTGGTTTAAAGCCCACCTTAAAATGCCACCTTGGTTATTGGTGCTTCCTCGAGCACCCTGATTTTCTCTCTTCCCCGAACTCTCATGGTTTGGGCTTCACGTATAGTTCCTACACCACCTACCTCGGTTCAGGTGAACTTGAGTGCATACCAGGACTGCCCTACTAAAGAGTCAAGTCCCCAAGGCAGGACCGCGTGTGATGTAACGCTCTGTCTCTCACAGCACCTAGCCAAGTGTTTTGTATGTAGTAGGATCTCAAATAGTCATGGAATAATCACCCCAGTTATTTATGGTACCAAAGGTACACACTGAATGGTTTGGTAATTCCTAGAGTTTAAATATTGAAGCATTTCTTTCTTTTTTTTTTTTTTTTTTAGATTTTATTTATTTATTTGAGAGAGAGAGTGCACACAACATGAGCCTGGGGGAGGGGCAGAAGGAGAGGGAAAGGAGCCTGATGCAGGGCTCGATCCCGGGACCCTGGGATCATGACCTGAGCAGAAGGCAGATGCTTAACTGACTGAGCCACCCAGGCGCCCCTAAGCATTTCGTGTTAAATAGCTCAGAATATTTCTAAGTTCAGAAATGCTTCAAGAGGAAAACACCTCCAATAATGTCTTGCTTTTCGCTTGTCTTTGTTACAGGTGCACAGTTATGGAGAAGCCTCAGTGAAAGGTAAGGGACTTTTTTTTTTTAATGTTATTGCTAACAAGAGGATAGGTGACTGAGCCTCCAAGATGTCCAGTGGATTCAAATCCATCAATTAGTTCTCTCCTTTAAAATTGACTTTATGTCTTAGGGCAGTTGAGATTTACAGAAAAATTGAGAAGATAGTATAGAGTTTCCATATTGAGTATACCCTCTGCCTTTCTTCTCTTCACCTAGTAATGTACATTGCCACCAAACATTGTCACAATTGATGAGTCCATAATCAGTATCTTCCTATTAGCTAAAATTCATGTTGTGTGCAGATTTCCCTAGTTTTCACCTGATGTCTTTTTTTAGTTCTAGGATCCCAACCAGCATTCCACAGTGCATTTCATAGACATACCTCCTGACGCTCCTAGTGGCTGTGACAGTTTCTCAGACTTTTCTTATTTTTGTTGACCTTGACAGTTTCGAGGAGTAGAGGAGTACTACTCAGATATATTGTAAGGTGTCCCTTTATTAGAATTTGGTGGGTTTTTTATGTCTAGACTGTGGTTATGGGTTTGGGCAAAGTACCATTTTCATCACATTGTATCAAGGGTACTAATTTATCACTTATGGTGTTGAACTTGACCACCCGACCAAAGCAATATTTGTCAGGTTTCTCCAAGTTGTTTATTTTAAGCAGAGGAATCTTCTTGAGACATCAAATTAAGATCAGAAGGCTGTTGATAAGAACAAGATCAGAAAAGTTAAAAATAGAGCTACCTATGACCCTGCACTTGCACTACTGGGCATTTACCCCAAAGATACAGATGTAGTGAAAAGAAGGGCCCAATGTTCCCCAATGTTCATCACAGCAATGGCCACAATCACCAAACTGTGGAAGGAGCTGAGATGCCCTTCAGCAGATGACTGAATAAAGAGGATGTGGTCCATATATACAATGGAATATTACTCAGCCATCAGAAAGGAAGAATACTCAACTTTTGCATCAACATAGATGGGACTAGAGAAGATCGTGCTGAGTGAAATAAGTCAAACAGAGAAAGTCAATTATCATATGGTTTCACTTATTTGTGGAACATAAGGAATAGGACAGAGGACTTTAGGAGAAAGGAAGGGGAAAATGAAGTGTGGGGTGGGATATCAGAGGAGGAGATGAACCATGAGAGACTGTGGACTCTGGGAATCAAACTGAAGGTGTTAGAGGGATGGGGGATGGGTAAGCCCAGTGGTGGGTATTAAGGAGGGCACGTATTGCATGGATCACTGGGTATTATATGCAAACAATGAATCATGGAACACTGCATCAAAAACTAATGATGAACTGTAGGGTGACTAACCTGATATAATAATAACAATAAAAAGAACAGAATCAGAGAGATTGATTTGAAACTGGCTATCGACGGTGCCCTTGTGGCATGTGGGCTCCTTTAGGCACAAACGTAGCCCTGGCCGGCCTGGCCGTATGAGGCTTGGGTTCGCGTCCTGCCCACCACAGACACACTAGACCTCCTTGGGTGCACGTCTAAGCTTCCTGTACAAGTGAAGAAATGGGGCTTGCTCCTTAATTTCGGTGAGGGGGACGATGTGTGCCAGTGAGCTAGTGTAATTTCCTCAAGGGAATTTTAAAAGGCACTTTGTGATTTACTGATACTTATTTTGACTTACGAAGGTATCAGCTGCCTGCGTTTTCTAGAGCCCTTGCTGCCCACGCCCCTCTAACACAAGTTGCCTGTTGAGAAGCTGTTCGAGTGTTTGAGCATGATTTGGAAAAAAAAAGAAAGAGTGAGCAGGACCAGGGAACTTATTTTGCCAATGCCAGGTTCGGTCAGGGAGTGAGTAGCTCTTTATAATATGGCTTTTTTAAGGTTTATAATGTTTCACCCCTTAGGCAAGTGCTCATGTGCCTCCCGAGAAGGCATGATAATGGGCATAACTTTTTTTTTTTTTTTTAGATTTATTTATGTCAATGAGAGAGAGAGAGCAGGTGCAGGAACCAGTAAGCAGAGGGGAGGGGCAGAAGGAGAGGGAGAGCAAAACTCAAGCAGACTCCCACTGAGCAGGAGCCTAATGCAGGGCTGTCACACAACCCTAAGGTTACGACCTGAGCCCAAACTAAGAGTTGGTCGCTTAACCAACTGCATCACGCAGGCGCCCTGGAAATAACCTGTCATTTTAAGGGAGGGTCTCATTCACTTCCTAATTACTTACACACACACCTCAGCTTCATCCTGGTCCCAGGAGGGTCTTGCCACGTTCATTTCTATCTTGGCTTCAGTTTTTCTCATCTGCTGAGGTGGTGAGAGAGAGAATCATTTCAAATATCCCTTCCAGCCTTAAAAAGTCTGTGATGCAAGTTGAGGTATTTGTGCCTTTGAGATATTGTGATTCATAATAAGAATATAGGTGTCTTTTGTTATGTTAATGAGGTGACCTTTCTACAGCCCCCAAGGACAGGGGCTGCTCTGCAGGGGAACCAAGCTTGTGATTGTCCTGCTCCCCTTCTTTGGGGTTGGGAGAGGGACTGGAGGTTGAATCAGCCACCGGTGGCCAAGGATTTAATCAGTCTGCCTGTGGAATGAAGCCTCCACAAAACGGTGTTTTCGTGATTGAGCAGCACGCCCAGGGAAGGCATGACAGCTCCCCACTCTTTCCCCATACCTTGCCCTATGCACCTCTCCAGCTGGATGGGGCCTAACAGTATCTCCGGGTAGATAGTGTCAGAGTCAAGTTGAATAGTAGAACGCTCCACAGGTGACCTAGAAGAGCTGGGTGGTGGGGAGAATGTCCCTCCTCCTTGCCCACCTCCCTCCTGCCCCCCGCCCGCCCCGTGTCGGAATTGGGACCAGAACTGTAGCTGGTGATCAGAAGTGGGATCAAAGAATCATTCCCATTTCTTTCATTTTATTATCTTGTTACATTTTTCTTTGGCCAGTGATTCTTTCAAAGGGATTTAATGCACAGTAGAAGGGATGCTTTTCGGTATTGTTTCACTGGGGTTTCTCACTTCCCCCCCAGATTTTTATTTAAATTCTAGCTAGGTAACATATAGTGTGATACTGGTTTCAGGAGTAGAATGTAGTGATTTTTCACTTACATATAGGTGCTTATCAAAGTGCCCTTACTAGCCATCACCCATCTAGCCCATCCCACACCCACCTCCCTTCACTCTATAGTTAAGAGTCTCTTATGGTTTGCCTCCCTCTCTCTTTTTTTAAAATCCCCCTTCCCCTGTGCTCATCTGTTTTGTTTCTTAAATCCCACATTTGAGTGCAATCATGATATCTGTCTTTCTCTGCCTGCCTTATTTCACTTAACAATAATACTCTCTAGCTCCATCCCTGTCGTTGCAAATGGCAAGAATCCATTCTTCCTGAGGGCCGAGTTCACCGCAGTTTCTCCTGTGTAGTTATGTTCTGTTCTCGGTTCATCACGGAGATGTGAAATTACAACATCTATTCCTCGGATTTCTTTGATGCGGTGTGTCTCCTACAGTGACTCTTCGTGTCTGGTACAGGGTAGTGCTTGTGTTGTTCACATTGAAAAATTCAAAACCACTTTATTTGCAGGACAAAATACAGTGCTGCATGAGAGGATCTTCTGAGGCAGGGAGGCGCCGTGTTGCTCATGGGGACGTTGTGGGCTTCTGGTCCCTCCCCTTCCATGGCTGGTTTGCCCTACTTCAAATTCAGAACGGGCCAGGCCGTCTCTGTGGGGCCTTAATCGCTTTGTTTAAAGATCATTACATTCACCGTAAAAAGGTGAAACAAGTAATGGACCTTTCCGGCTTCATAATGGCACTGTAAAGCTTTTAAATTAAAAAGGAGCTCCTTGCAAAGGGAACCCTGGTGTGCTGTTGGTGGCCGTGTAAACAGGATGGAGGTTCCTAAAAACTGAAAAATAGAACTACCCTATGATCCAGCGATCCCTCTGCTGGGTATCCAGCGAAGGAAAGGACATCACGGCCACAAACAGAGGCCTGCCCCAGCGTGTCCTGCAGCATTATTCACAAGAGCCAAGACATGGAAAGAGCTTAAGTGTCCAGAGGTAGACGAATAGATACATAGGTCCATACATATAAGGGACTAGTGTTCAGCTGTACAAAAAGAAGGAAATTCTGCGATTTGTGACACTGTGGATGAACCTGGAGGGCATTATGCTAAGTAACATTAAGTCAGAGAAAGACAAATACTATATGGTCTTACTGATGCGCAGCATCTCAAAAAGCTGCTGATGAAAACGGAAGAGGAGACTGGTAGTGGCCGGGGCCGGAGGAGGGGAGGGAAATGAGGACATGTTGGCCAAAGGGCATATGTCCCCTCGCAGTTATGAGGGCAAGATCCTGGGATCTCAGGTACCGAGCGGCTGCTCTGCGAAACAGTGTGATGTTGTATATTTGGAAGTTGCTTGGAGAGTAGACCTCCTGGGCTGTCCCCACCACCCCCACAAAATGGGAATCATGCGAGGTGGAGGGTATGTTAACTGTCTGTGGGGTAATCATTTTTCACGACTCGTGTGTGTATCAAATCCTCATATTCTACATGGTAAACTTACACAATGTTGCACGTCAACAATGTCTCAGTAAAGCTGGAGAATAAAAAGGCTCTCTGTGTCGTCTTATGGCTTGTTTCACAGACTGTTATTTACTCTTTGGGAAAATGTGCTTCTGCCGGCTTAGCTGAAAGTATTTCCCTCAAAATTTAACATGAAGACGGTGCTGTACACTTATGTGCGTGGTTTCCCTGGGCATTTAAAAGCTCTTCTTTATACTGGCCAATAACAATAGAACCAGCATCTAATTTCTGATGTCATCAGTAATAAAAGTTGGATAATTTTAATCAGATGCTACGCGTCTATTGGTTTTTGTACGTGGAAAGTTGATTTTGTGAAACTGTGGTTCTCATAGTGGATTAGTTCTGAGAAGGACTCCTGCTTGACCTATTTCTTTAGTAAACAGCAAGTCACTAACTCCTCCACCTGGGCAGGGGGGTATGCGGAGCAGTCTCTCAACTCTTAGGGCTCATTCCAAGTATTGAAATGCAACCTGACCCTTAGTGTCCTAATAGCTTTTTATTTCTGCACATGACTGGCAGCTGACTCAATAAAATCTTGTGTTAACAAAGGAGACATTGTGCACACTGCCTTTTAAAAACATAAAACTGTTGTCCTTCTGGCCACGTCTTCCTAAGTATAAATTTGACAGAAATGACTTCACTTGCCTACATCCCGATTATTCAAAATTTCTTTACAGGCTTCTTTAATAGTTGGGTATGTTATAACCAGATGAGCTATTCTCAAAAGTCTCTTTGAAAATCTTGTTTGATCATTCAGTGCCAATTTATAGAAAATACCATTTCTTTTTTCATGGCAGCTAAAGAGTCTGGAAAATATGGCCCAGGGCTCTGGGATTTTCGAACAGGTGTCCCTGGAATCTCGATGCTTCTTGCTAGGTGCCCTTCATAGGAATCGGGGAGTGGCTCTCTAGTGATTCGTGAGGACATCAGATCTACTTTGCCTTACCTGGAGTTGACTCTTTGGAGGCATAGCAGAGAATTAGCAGTCAGTGTTTCTGTTATGAACCGAAAGCGATCCGGGATTAGCAAGAGTTGTGGGCTTTTTGCCTCTATTTTGGTCAAATGGTGGGCGTGTCTGCTTGTCTCCAGCTCACCTGCTCTCAGGAGAAATAGCCGTGTGGCCCCATTTTATGGGACAAAATGCCCTTCTGCCTAGTCAGCTTCCTGTTAACTGCCAGTCAGAGCATTCTATTTTTTTCCAGGGAAAAAGGAGCCAAGAATCTTTGGTTGAAAAACCCAAGCCCCGAGCTTGCCCCAGCTTGTATGCCCAGAACAAACTGGAGCATTTAAATAGGGGATGTCTAATTAATTAAATCCTCGAGAACGACATCATATCTCTGTTAAAAGTGAAAAGTCATTTAGCATTTGCTAATTGTCTCCTCTGAGGAATAGAATTTAGTGTGAAAACTGCGTTTTCAGTATTTATGACTCCTCCTTACTCATCAGAATTACACTGACCAGGTGAATTACCAAGTAAAAAGGCTTGCATAGCCACATGCCATCTTAAACAGTATCCTTTCTTTGCTGCTAGGCACAGCAGTGAGTTTTGACTTTGCATTGAAACGAGTCGATTTTACAGTTGGAGCATTTTTGCATATGTATTAAAATCACCTTGTAACCTGCATTTTGTAACCTCCTAAGGCATTATATTTGAAACCTGAATCGCTTTTGTTTTTGTTTTTTTTCAATTTAGTTTCAGCCAGATCTGTAGACGGGGAGACACAGCTCTCTGAGCTTTAAAAGAAAATTTTGCTGTAAAGGATACATTTGATTGAATTAAATGGGGAAAATTTATTTACTTCTAGAAAAAATCCCCTCAAAATCAGAATTTGCTGGATTTTAGGATAAGCGTATCTGAACTTGAGTAAGTCTTGGCTAAAGTCTCCTGGGCTGGCCTAGGAGCGACACACTATTCAGATATCTACCCTGCCAAAATAAAAGTCCAAACAGGTTTTTATTCCTTTTTTTTCTCCAAAAAAAAAAATAATAATAATAATTGAGCACTATTCTGTAGTCTTGTATTGCACAATGGAGAGTCAAAGCCCCTTTCTTCCTCTCTGTTGGGAAAGAACAGCCCCATTCAGTGACTGATAGATAGTGAGCCCTCACCCAGAGCTGCTGAGACGTGGTCTGAAAGTTTCTCTAAATTCTTCATCCAGATTCCAATGTGTTGTATTCATTTTTTAAAGTTGTGCTTTGAAAACCAGACTAGTTTGAAGACAAGAATGGAACAAAGGACTCTAAGCAGTTTTTAAAGCTAGTGTGGAAGGACAGTGATACGGAGAGATCTACTGTTTCTCTCTTTGCCATGAGTGGTGTTCCTACATAGAAAATTATGGATGGGTTTTTGAAAATGCCTCCTGCTAGACATTTAGGGGCTGTCTTTGTCTCTCAGGAGTGCTGTCAGACTGAAGTGTAGCACATGAGAGTTTAAGAGAAAAGCTGGCCCTGAAATTGACGTGGGTACTTACAACCCAAGGATACATTTCCTGAAGCATTAAAAATAAAACCAAACAGGAAGTAGGCTTCATAGCCCACTGGCTTCATTGACAAGGGCAGTCAGCGGTTAGACCTGTTTCTGGCTGCACATTCCTTTCATGAGTAACATAGTCTCCTTATAGCTGAGCAGATTTACCAAGTCAAAACATGGACGGAAAGCCCCACGTCAGGCTGTCTGGGTCTGGGAACAGTAGCCCTTACGGGAGCCCTGCGTGACTTAAAACTCAAGGCTCCTTAAGTGAAAAGCCCTCAACATTATGTTTTACTATAATGTATTTTTTGTGTGTTTGAAAGTTTTTGACATTCCTTTAAATTAATGTAACTTCATTACAATCTCATTTAACTTGAGTTCCATCACCCTCATTTTAAAAATTACTTCAGAGCCCCTTTATTTTTGCATCATTAAAAGGGTGTGTACACCACCATTTCCCATGGCAGAGCCTTGGGTCCCTACAGCCCTTTGATAACAAATGAAAACTCTGACTCCAATCATTTTCACCCATGGTTTAGTTTCTCTTAACCCCACATTCATTAGTTTTGATTAGGTGGTAGATCCTGAGTTACTGAGGATTTGAAAATGTGGTTCGCTGATAAATGTATTAAATTAAGCTAGAACTAATTAATGTTACCTAATAGCATTCTTCGCTTCATTGGATTTAAAAAAAAAAAAAACAGAGATGATTAGTGGGCTTTCTCATTATTTCTCATAATTTACCCTGGCCTATGTTGTGATTATTTGAATATAAATTAAGACTTCAGAGATAGTTGTAAGTTTCTGTCTGCCTCTTTGTTTCTTTACTTTATATTTTCTTTCTTTCTTTCTTTCTTTCTTTCTTTCTTTCTTTCTTTCTTTCTTCCTTCCTTCCTTCCTTCCTTCCTTCCTTTCTTTCTTTCTTTCTTTTCTTTCTTTCTTTTTTTTTCTTTCTTTTTTTTTCCTGCCTCTCTGTCTCTATCGCTTGGTCTCTCTCTGCCTCTCTTTTTGTCTCTGTTTTGGTCTTCTTTTCTCTCTCTGTCTCTGTTTCTTTTTTTCTATCTCTTCCTCTTTGTCTCTTTCTTTCTTTACCATTCCCAAACATGATTATTTATAGTCCTTTCGGCCTAGTAGTATTTAAAACACTCCCCTGATTTTTAAAGTAATACACACTATTGAAAACTAAAAATATAGGTAACGTAAAAAGAAGGAAACCTAAAACCCTTATAAGTCTATCACCCAGTAATTAAACCCACTTTCAGTTTTGCTCGTTTTCGTCCAGTCTTTTCATCAAATTATATGTCTGTCTGTTCATCATACATCCTTTTGACAAACATTTATTGAGTGCCTTTATTGCCAATATTTCTAGGCATTTGTGGAAGAAAACACAGCAAACTCTGTCATATGCTTGTGAGTGACTCAGAAAATAAATTGCTACCCCACATAATATTACATGGTGAACCACGTTTAAGGAAACAAAAGCAGAAGAGGGGATAAGGGGATGTAAGTGTGGGTGGGGAGGGCCAGGTTATAAATAAAGTGCTCAGCAAAGACTTAACTGAAGATTTTGACCAAAGCCTTGGAGGTGAGGTTGTGAATCCTGTCTAGGTAAAGAGCTTCTAGGCAGAGGGAAAAGTAAGTGCAAAGGTCCTGAGGCAGGAGCTGTATATGAAGTGATTTTTTTTTATACCAGTATTTTTTTTTTGTAGCCATAGTAACTGGAGTAAATGGAATAGTATGCAGTTCATTAAGATCATGTTATAAAAGAATATTTAGCAATCTGAAAATTTACCATTTTTTTCTAATGTGTAAAAAAAAAAAAAAACACCAAAAAACTTTTAGGTTTAATAAGTGCAGGAAGGCATAATGTAAGACATTATAATTATACGCTGGTATACATGTGGTATCACTGTGAGAGGGGAATCCAGGTGGTTTTTATTTCTTGATTTTGTTTACCCGTATTACATTTCTCTTTCTATAATGACCATGGTAGCTTTTATCAGGAAGAGCGACCTTGAAGGGCGGGGAGCGTCCCATCAGCCGGGATGAGGTGTGTGACCGTAGCCGTTGGATGCAAACACGGAAGTCTGCAGGCAGCGCGGTTCCAAGGGCCTAACGGGACACGAACACGGAAGTCTGCAGGCAGCGCGGTTCCAAGGGCCTAAGGGCTCTGACTCCGGAGCTGCCGTCCAGAGACAGGGCTCCGGTTACGGGGAGAGAGCCTGGCAGCCCCATCATTGGAAACAAAGGTCAGGGCCGACGTCCAGAGAAGCAGCTGGGCTCTAGGGAAGGATGGAGCCTCAGAAATAAGTCAGAGACATTATGGGGCAGGGAGGGAATAACCAGGCCCAGTGCCACTTGACATTAAGTCTCCTAGGATTGGGGTGAAGAAAAAGTACTAATGTATTATTAAGCAAGAAGTGAAAATTATTCAGTGGTGTACGAGGGGTGGGATAAAATTCTGGAATTCCTCCTCTCTGAGGCCCGGCTACAGGCCCGAGGTTGAGCCTCCACATGCAGGGGAAGGCGCTAACTGCATCTTCTCATGACTGAGGCACGCTGCAAAAGCTTGCACTTAAGTAAAATTTGGAAATTCGTTATATCAGCCAGACTAGGATTCATAGCTCTATCCTTATGCTCCAAACTATAGACTGTAGGCACTTCAAATAAGAATGGAGCTGTGAAGGTCTCATGTTCTCTTCTGAACAGCCCACCCCTGGGTCGGTTTCTCTATCTAGCTTTTCATCTGTCAGTTACCAATCTATCAATCTACTTTCTTGCACATAATCATACTTTAACGGTAACATTTGATAAAATGGAGAATATTATATGTAAATTGTAGACATTATAATAAAATGAATACACATGAGCCTTTCCCCCAGAGACATCTGATGCTACTGTCTCTTCCTTACCTTCCTCTCCTGCTGCCTCCTCATGCCAAAGGCAAGAATGATCCCAAATTTTGTGGTCTTCATTCCATTGTTTGTGTGTGTGTGTGTGTGTGTGTGTGTGTGTGTGTGTGTAGAGAGAGAGAGAGAAATTACATAGACATGAATTCCTAAGATTTCTTTTGGAGTCTATAAAAATGATACCATATTTATGTTGTCTTCTAGAACTAATGTCTTTTTTTTTTTAAGATTTTATTTATTTATTTGACAGAGAGAGACACAGCTGAAGAGGGAACACAAGCAGGGGGAGTGAGAGAGGGAGAAACAGGCCTCCCGACGAGCAGGGAGCCCAATGAGGGGCTCGATCTCGGGTCTCTGGGATCATGACCTGAGCCGAAGGCAGTCACTCAACCAACTGGGCCATCCAGGTGCCCTTAGAACTAATGTCTTAACACTAAACACTTTTCAAACAGATTAATCCAGGTTGCTCTGTATAGCTGTGATTCGTTCTGGGTTGTTGCTTTATAATATCCCACCATGGGACTATAACACAGTTTTTTTTAATATGTTGTCTTTTCACTGGACTTTGGGCATTTTCTTTTACGAGACTGTCCACTGCTTCTTTGAGTTCCTGAGTTTACTATATGGCACTACGAAAAATCACAAAAAGATAAAAGGTGAATGCCTAACACATAAAGTGAATAGTTTCTCAGGCCAGAATACTGTATGTTTGAAAGCTTGTGAAAAGTCTGTAACAAATCTTGGGCTGAGACCTGGTGTAGAATGTTCTTGCCATGGGGCACTGTGTGCACGCTGGCGGCCACTAGAGGGCGTGTGTCCCAGACGCTAAGAACAGCGCAGGGGCTATTGAAACTTGGCCTCGGGGCAGCAGTGTTTTCAGTCCTTGGACATTTCAGGGCAAAAACATTTGTGTCGCTCCAGTTACAGGAAGAAAATGCAGTGGAAGATTCTGTCTGTCTATATACCTGTTGCCCGTGGATGGATAGATGCGCTTGGCCATTGTTTCCGCTCTTCCTGTGTTAGAATATGAGGGTAAGGAGTAGTGGCAAGGGTGCCTCCATGAGGACAGGACCGACTAGATGGGGAGGACATTCACATACAGACCAGCCCAAACAATTCTGAGCTCATCACCCTTTTACCGCTTGTTTCTGACGTCTCACGGAGTCTTCTGCATGGTCGTTATTGTGTTCTCCAACGTCTCCACCTCCCTCACGTGTCCTTGACTTAGAACTTTCTCCCCTCTTGGACATGAACTGCATGGATTCCTCCCCGTGACCCCCACACCCCCCAGTTCCAAATAACTTTGAGTGGGGAACCCCAGAGAATTGCTGCATTTGCTCTTCTGGGGAGAGAAGACCTCTTGGTGTGTAGTTGGCCTCTAGGCATGAACGGCCCCCCAGCCTACTGAGGGTGAAGGTTCCTGCTTGGTCAGGAAGCATACAGAAGAAGGGGCTACCAGAGGTTGTCCTCAGGGGCTGGGAGCATTTGTGGTAGTCTGCATGCCGCCTTCTTTCCCCACCACTGCCAAAAACGTCCGCCCCCTAATGCCCAGAACTTGTGGTGACTGTGTGCCTTACACGGCAAAAGGCACTTTGCAGATATGATTAAGTGAAGGGTCTTTAAGATGGGGAGAGGATCCTGGCTGACCCAGGTAGCCCAGCATGTTCACAGGGGTCTTTGTAAGAGGGAGATAGGTGGCCAGAGAGGAGAGAGATGCTGTGCTCTTGGCTTGGAGGACGGAGTCCAGGGCCAAGAGTCAAGGAAGCCAGGCCACTTCTGGAAACTGGAAAAGGCCAGGAAACAGATTCTCCCGCTTCTAGCTTCTAGAAAGAATGTGGCCCAGCAGACCCACTTTAGAGTCTGATCGCCAGAACTGTAGAATGATACATGTGTGGTTTTCTGCCACCAAATTCAGTCATTCATTAGAGCAGCAACAGGAGACCGTGTGCCTTATGTGTGAGAGAACCACACATTGTTTAGAAAACGTTGAGGGTGCATTTGCCAACTTACATCTCCGTCCACTAAAGAAATGTGTGACCCCAATTTTTGGGAGGAAACAAGGAGGCTTGAGGTGCCAGCCAGAGTGGTCGAGGGGATGAAGCACCATAGAGGACAGGGAGCCTAGAATGTTCGCACTGGGAAAGTCAGAACAAGAACTTGAAAAGTGAACAGATGGTCAAGATGGTCAAGAAGGGTCTTGAAGACACCATGCTTAGAGGTCAAGGGTAAAGAGTGTTTCAAGGAGGAGGCTGTACCTGGTGTTCTAAGGGCACCAAAGAAGGCCACCATATTGTATAAAAATATGAGTGTTTGTGGAGAACTTTATAAATAGTTCCGTTTGCTTTTGCTTATATGTGTGGAGGACGCACAGACTTCTTGGAGTGAAAAACCAA
>PITA01001115.1:0-71798 GCA_004023965.1 Spilogale gracilis
AGAGTTTACAGAACAAAGTACCAGAGAGTAAAGAGCTTCGTGGAGACCCCTAGAGGTAGGCAGAGTCCAGCTTGTGTTCAGCGGAGTACTGATTAGCACATGTGTGTAAGGAAACGACTGAAGTCCAGCAAAAGAAACTGAAGACATGAGAAGGGATAGTACCTACGGATAGGGCTGAGAAGAATAACTGTTCCCATCAGCCAGACTGGAAAATCTTACAATCAATGGGACATTAGATAAAGATTCACAATATTATGCCTCCATACTGGGGAATAATTAGCTTTGGACTAAACACTACTCTGGCTCTGTCTAGAAAACCTTAAAAACAAAACCCAAATAGCAAAATTTCTCCAAGTAACTTAATTGCATCTCAGCAAAAAGTTAAAGAATATTTATAGAAATACAAAAATATTCCAACAAGGAATACTTTACTCCACCCAGGTCACATTCACAATATGCAAAATCCAATGGAAAATTCCCAGGCAAGCATAGAAGTAGAAAAATATGACTCACAATGAGGAGAAAAATCAACCCATTGAAACAAACTCAGAACTGACACAGATATTAGAATTATCAGACAAGGAGATTTAAACTAGTTACTATACTGATATCCTACATGTTAAAAATGTTAGAAGAAATATTGAATATGTTAAGTAAAGACATAGAATATATATTTCAAAAAATAAATGTTTAAAGATAAAATTATAATGTCTGAGATAAAAAAAATAAACTGGATAGGATTAACAAAAGATTTGACATTTTACAAGAAAAGATTAGGGATCTAGGAGACATAGCAAGGGAAACAATCCACGATGAAATGAAGTGAACTTTAGAACAACTTCAAGCAGCCTAATATGCATGTAAGTAAAGTCTGAAAAGAAGAGAAGATGTGGGGGGATCTTAAATCATATTGAAAAAATAATGGCTAAAAGTTTTCCAACTTTGCTTTTTGAAAAAGCAAACAAACAAACAAACAAACTATAGATCCAAGAATCTCAATGAGCCCTGAGCAAAAGAAACATGAAAAAAGCTATACCAAAATATCTCATAATCAAATTCCTCAAATCCAGCAATGAAAAAAAACCTTTTTTTTTTTAAGATTTTATTTATTTGGCAGAGAGACACATAGCCAGAGAGGGAACACAAGCAGCGGGAGTGGGAGAGAGAAGCAGGCCTCTCACTGAGCAGGCAGCCGGGGCTCAATCTCAGAACTCCAGGATCATGATCTGAGCTGAAGGCAGAGGCTTAACCACTGAGCCACCCCCCAAGTGCCCCTAAAAAAAAAAAAAAGAAAGAAAAAAAAAAGAAAAACACTTTAAAAAGATGTTATTTATTTATTTGCCAAAGAAAGAGAGAGAGCACAAGAGGGGGTGGGGGGGAAGCAGTAGGCAAAGGAAAAAGCAGTCTCCCCACTGAGCAAGGAGTCTGATGTGGGACTGTGGGACTGGGTCCCAGAACCCTGGGATCATGACCTGAGCAGAAGGTAGACACTTAACTGACTGAGCCACGCAGGTGTCCCAAAAAGAAAAATCTTAAAAGCAGCAATGGGAGGGAGAAGACACACATACAGAGAACAAAGATAAGGATGACAGCATATAGTTTATCAGAAGTAATGCAAATAGGAAGACAAAGGAGCAATGTCTCTTAAGTATTGAAATGAAAGAAAAAAATCTTTTTCACCTAGAATTCTATACCCAACAAAAATTGTCTGGGACAGTGCATGATCCACCCCTCCCGCCAGGCCCAAGCCACCGGAATCTTTGGTGGAGGTAACTGTGAATGTGAATGAAAGTCCCTCCGGGCATCCCCCCCCCCCCCAGAATCTGGAGTTATGCTAATGTCATGGTCATCCAACACCATCTTTACTTCCTGCCCAACTATCAAACTGAGTCTATTCACAAACTTCCCTTTTAATGGTAAAGGCTGGTTTCTTAGAAAGGCTTGACTCAGCCTGCTATGAATACCTTTGTTTAACTTTAGCCTAACTGCATCCCCCAACTTCCTCACTTTTGAATAATGAAAGACTGGGCCCTTGACAGTCACGAGAAACAAAGGCAGAGCCAGAGGAAGAGGAAAAGGCGGAGAGCCTACATAAGAGAGACAGAAGCAAAGACAGATAGAACACCCTTCTCTCGAGATGATCTGTAACTAAAAAGCTTGAAATAAAGAAACCTGAAGACACAGTTTTCAGGAGATCCCCACACCACTCTTCGCGTCCAGTCTCCTCATATCGCCAACTCCGTCGCCACCTTCGGGAAACCCTGACTGACTGTTGCCGGGGCCGGCTCCCGGCAAAAAATATTTTGTAAAAGACGAAGGTGAGATAAAAACTTTTCAGGCATAAAAACAGGCAAAGAATGTATCTACTACATAGTAGACCCACATTATAACAGTACTACATAAGAAGTCCTTCACATTAAAGGAAAATAATGTAAATGATTTAATACTCTATACCAAGGAATAAAGAGAACAAAAAATTGAAATTGCAGAAGGTAGAGCACTTCGAAACTCACTTGAGGTCATCATTACCCTGACACCAAAACCAGACAAAGATGTTAAAAGAACAGAAAACTATATTGACATAGAGATCAATGATTGCCAGGGGACTTAGGTTGGAGGAAGAGATTGCCAAATGGCATTAAGAATATTTGGAGTGTTATGGAAATGCTCTGATCTCAAATGTGTTGATAGATTCACAGGTATACATATCTACCAAAACCCATCAAATTAGAAGTTAAATGGATACAATTTATTATATGTTAATTATGCCTCAATAATCTGATTAAAACAAAACAAAATAACTGAAAACAGTATGTCTGGCAGATACTATTATGGTTTGGCTCGTTCAGTAACCAATCCAATCACCTTCTAGAATGTCTTCCAATACCGTAGAGACTAGAAAGCTAAAAACCACATTTCCCATTTCCCCTCATTGTTTTCATATGTGACTGATTTGGTCACCACAGATACACTCACTCAAGACTTTACTTAAGGGACAGAATTATGTAGAAAACGAGGCAGAGAACAAGTCATCTATTCTGCTGCCGAGAACCAAAGATAACATTTCTAGAGCCAACCACTTCCTGATTGTAACAGAGGTTCCCTGGAGGCCCTGCAGACAAGTTCTGCAAGTTGTCTCTGAAAACATGCCTAGAATCTAAATTTCTCATGTATATGTGTGCCCAATAACAATTCCTTCATTCTTAAACTGAAAAAAAAGCCCTAGAACTTTCAATGGATACAGAATTATCAAGCAGTCACAGCTCAACATCAGCTAGTTTAAAACACCTGTCTATTCCTTAAAACAAGCCCTTCTATTCCTCTCTGTTACCAGAGTCCCCACTCAGATTCATTCCATGTTTTATAGCTCGGTTCCATGTGGGTTTTATGGATTTCTACTATAAAAGTTTTATGGTTGGTCCAGAATTAAGATAGTACTTCTAACCTATTTCCTACTAGAATTTCCAGGATAATTTATGTCCAAACTACTGAAACTCAATATTTTTGTGTAAAGTTCTCCTGATGGGAGACAGGATAATGGCTTTAAGCAAGCTTCATGTTGAACTTGCTTCCCCACCATCCACCCCTCTCAGCCTCTAACTCTTTGACTGACCCCTCCCCTCCCCCCATGGAGCATCCAGGGCAGTGGAGATTTGTTTTCTAAAGTAATTTCTTTCCCTTGACTATTTCATTGCTTCCATTTTTACATAGAAGTTTGGCTGGAAACCAAAGTTGTCAGGAAAAAAAATTCAGCCTTTTTTGTCCATTCTTCTGCTCTTGCCCATTGAACTCTGGGATCTTCCCCTTGGTGAAGATAACAGAATTCCTTTGGTACCACCCATCCCTGGCTCTGGTGGCAATGATGGCAGAGAAATAAGGGAGCTACAACACAGTCTAATGCTCTCCCCATCCCATCTTACTGCCTCCATAGGCCTAATTCTGTCCCTATCTACCTCATTCTCTAGCCCTCTCTAGTTCTCTCTCTCTCTCTCCTTAAAAAACGAAAAAAGTTGTATTTCACAAATGATGCATACATCTTGATTTTTCTCACTCATCTAAATTTAAACTAAATCAAGTGGTTTCATGCAACTGTTTAAAACATCACAGATGTTAAGGAAATTACCAACATCAGCTTCTTTTCCTCCCTAAAAATTATGCTTCACCATGTGCCAAAACCCAGCAGAGGGCATCCTTCCATTTCAGATGAATGAATACTGCAGGGAAAAGGCTGTAGATTCCAGAAATGGCTTTCATTTACAACTGTGCAGTGGAATTTAAAATCAAGCACTTTTGCAGTACAGACAGAAACTGTTGTAGAAGTTATTTTCTGGAGTGCTTACCTCCATTTTGAATTCTAGATTTTGAAGTAATTCTCCTTTTACAAGAAACAAGAAAGAGGAAAAGGAAATCTCTGTCTCTGATCTCTTTCCAGATTTGGGGCATTAGCTTCAAATGATAGAATTAACAAGGTAAAGCCTGTGTGATCCTTCTTTCTCTGGCCCACTGTGTGCTAATAAAGTAATCACAGGGAAAAACCAGTTGAGAAAGAATCTGCACCCTACCTCCATTGTCCATTACCCTCCGCCTCTAGCCATCAAATGGAAAGAAAATAGCACCACTGCCTGTTAGGTTGCGTTAGAATGAGGAAGAAGGTAAGTATGGTCAAAAACAGCGGGTCAGGTAAGGCCAGTCATATTACACCTGTATAAGCAGGCAGTCACCCACTAAATTCAATTGGGGAGTTATACAGGAATTAAAATTCTACAATGGAAAATATCCTACATCATCAGAAGAATTTTGCCAAGGTTAAAAGGCAAATGACCACAGCCCTTAACTAATTTTCTCCCTCGTGGGTAAGTTTATCAGATTCTTGCCTGGTGGAGGAGGCATAGGGAGAGGAGGAAAGAATGTGCGAGAACAGTATAGCATCATTCATACACCCATTCAACATAAGTTTCTGAGCACTTTCTGTGCCAAACCCTGTCCTATGTATAAGACCATATCAGCAAAGTATCAAAGATCCCTTTTCATTGAGGTGATGTGCCAAAAAGCAGGGGTTTGGGGAGTCAGACCTAACTTTGAGTCCTGGTCCTGTCACTTGACCAGTTGTGTGATTTGGAGCAAAGTAATTAATGACTTCTTTGACAAAATAAGAATACTTAGATTGTTACTATCAATTAGTAACTAAGTTACAAAAGATTGTTACTATTTATTAAAAATACATTTGTTCTAGGCATAGGAATTGAGCACTTCTGTATATCATATATGATAAAACCCTCACAATTAGTCTGTGAGAAAAGTTCTATTACTATGATCCTTTTACAAGTGAGAAAACCAAGGCACAGAGTACTTTATAAATTACCCAGAATCCCATAGAGCAAGAATGTGAAAAAAGTCTGTCTTGCCTCTCAACGAGTAGAGCAGAGGGGTTCTCTAAGGCTGTCCTGGGGATTAGATGAGATGAATGTGTAAAGCTGAAAACACGGTATAGTGACATTATTACTACTATTATTATTAATGTATCATTACTCTCACTGCCACTGTTGTAGCTTTCTGGAACCTAAGGGTACATGTGGCAATATAATGAAAGAAGCTCAAAGCTTCATATCAAAATTCCTCCGCTTCAAAATGTAGATTGTGTCCAACTCAAGTTAAAAGTAAAATTGCATAAGGCATAGCTAGTGAATCATGGCTTCTCTGCATTTATCTTTCCATAAGATGACAGGCTGCTTCTAACAGCCATGGCTCTAGACAAGATATTAGAACAGTTTCCCTGTAATAAAACATGAGCATTTCCTGCTCTGGATTTTTTCTAACCATCTCTGAAAGCTGAAGGTTAAGAGCAAATGCAAAACAAAGCCAAGATCCAAATATCCATCTGCCATTTGAAGGCAGTTCTTTGTTCTCTGATAAGTGATCTGGGGGAGTCCGTCCCACCCCCTCAACCACTGGTGGCCCTTGGCTCTTTGTTCTTACCCTTTCTAAAATGCACTCTCCAGAGCCCTCTTCTTGGGCTTCTTAGCAATTGAGCTGAGCGTGTTCATAGATCAGTGGGGGTTAATTACATTAACGATATTATTCAAAAATAGAAATGAGGCAGTCATGTTTCCTTGCTGCTCAGGAGTTTGCTCTCATTTGCTACAGTAAGCCCAAACTTGTGTCTCACACTGCCAAATTACCAAAATCTGAAATAATTTCAAGCAACAAGTAAATAAAATTCTGGCTCCAGGCCTCATTTCTTACTGATTTTGTTCTGGGACTGCTATCTTAGTTTCATTGGGTAGGGAACTGAGTGTTCAATAATGGGGCATAAGAGAATTCATAAATGTGTATCTTATAAATATTCCCTTTTCTAAAAAATAGTTTGTATCTCACACGTCAAGCTTCATAATGCAAAACTCATGTCAACTGAACAAGTGAAAAATGTATTCCTATTAAAAAAGGCAATTTCATGCTGATTTTATCTCACCATGCTTCTGTAGGGATAAACACGGTTGGCGACACATCATTTGGGATAGAAATAAGTGCTTCAATCTCTTTGGTCTGAACTCCAAAAAAATAGCAGATGTCCTGGGAGTTATGTTGCATGTCGCCTTGTCATAAGCTTATAGATTTCTAGCAACACTGGTTGGGTTCAATAAAAAAAGATTTTTGTTAGCAGAGTACTTACCCCAAGATAATGGCCATCAATGAACACGACAGGGAGGGAAGGGGTTTCTGAAACACGTCGGCATCGCTCATCTAACTCTTTTCCGTAGTCACCATTCAGAGCTATGTTTTTCTCTTCAAATTTTACTCGATGGTTCTGGAAGATCTTTCTAACCAGTTCACATCTTTCAAAGGTTGTTCGTACCACACGAAGGCAAGTGGTATAAATCACTACACGGTCAAATTCTAGGTCAGTTGATGGCTGCTGAAGGAAGAACATGGTAGCATAAGTATTTTCATTTACTTTCTTCCACCATATTAAGACAATTAACATTTTAGTAAATGTCTTCTACATTGAAGGCAGGCAATAAAAGTTGAAGTGTCATATTTGTCAATCCTAAGACATGTTTTTATGTACTTGAGAAGAGGAAAATAATCAACAATTTAAATGACATAATTTACTTGACAGTGTTTTTTCTGTTCTCAGTGGCATATCAAATAACAGCATATCTTAAAGCCCATGATGTCTCACACAGTGTGCCATGCGGTAAAATAAGGAATGGTTGAATTATCTTTCTCACGTTCCGTAGACATGGTTCAGTTACAAAATCGGCCTCTTAAGCTCAAATGAAATAGGTGACAGAATAGTCAAGCATTTAACTATTTGAAAATCCTTCTCCTCATCCTTGTACCACCGTCTCCTGGGAATAAGAAGATGCATCTCTTCTTTCAGCAGCACAGTACATGTGCCTGCATGCTGATGAGTGACAGGGCTCCAACATGCAGTGAGAAGTCTCTGCAAAGATTGAATGACTCAGAGGGACTGCAGAGAAGCTGACACCGTAGTGGGCAGTGGGTCAGAGCCAGGCATGGAATGGAAACAAGGAAACACAGCAGTGGAGGCAAACAACTCTCAAAACCAAGGAGAAGACTCCCTATGTGTGAATCTTGCTTTCTGCATTTCCTGCTATATCAGCAATCAGTGACTATGTTCCCAAGACGACTGGCCCAGCGCTGCTAGGGCTAGACCACATAGGCCCTGACAATACCAGGGAAGAGCCTCTTCTTCCTTACCACAGTCTTCCTTAAAGAAGACTAAACGGAATACAACTGTACCATGAGGCCAAGGGATATGTGAGTTTTCATGGGGCTCTCATTGTTGTAACACAACCACATAACTTAGAAACCCCTCTGAAGTCAAGCCTTTGACTGGAAACTGCTACAGATAGCTAAATACTAGAATCAGAAGGAAGGATACTAAGCTCTATAGTCAAAGAAATCAGCCCATTGCATGCAAATATCTAGAGTCCTAAAAAGATCTTAAGTCATAAAGATGGCAATGCAATGATCTTTATCTCACCAAGAAAGAGGTCATTTTTTTTTCTTGATGATAAAATTTATTTCTTCCCTCAATAGAGTTCAGAGCTTAAGCTGAAAACCTAGAGACCTGGAGGGACCAAACAGGTGTCATCAATGTTGGGCCAGACCAGGGGCAAAAGAGGTATTAGTGAGAGTAGAAAGTCATCTGAGAGAAAAATGTCACTCGGCTCCCACAAGATTCAGGCTGGTAGGCATGTTACTCAATATTGTCAGATATGATAATTTTACTTTAGTTTTTTATTTTACTTTTTTTAAACATAACTATTCTAAATATAAGCTTGAGATCTGGATTTTTATGGGAAATTTTCTGCTTTCTAAATGGCAACACCTCATTTAAAATGTACTGAAACCATGTGGACCAATATATTTGAAGAACAAATTTGGCCTACACACTGTTAATTAACACCAGGATGGTGTTAATTAATAATAATCAGATATAATGGATATATACAACCGGCCATGTATATTTGGGGGAAGAGAGTGAACTAGTAAGCCTCAACTGTGTAATCTACAAAATGTGATGTACCTAACAGGTTTGCTGAGGAGACTAAGTAACTGAGACTACCAAAATAACTAAGGCTTAACATGCACTACTGTGCCCAGCTACTCAGTGCAGAAGATCACACTCCACATTGGAGAAGTTTTAAGCTTAAAAGCACAAACAAAAATAAATCAGTGGAAATAATCAGTGGAATTAATGACAAGAAAGGGAGGTTGTTACTATGCTCTAGATTAAAAAGCATTGGGTGCCTGGGTGGCTCAGTGGGTTAAAGCCTCTGCCTTTGGCTCAGGTCATGATCTCAGGATCCTGGGATTGAGGCCCACATCAGGCTCTCTGCTCAACAGGGATCCTGCTTCCTCCTCTCTCTCTGCCTGCCTTTCTGCCTACTTGTGACCCCTCTCTCTGTGAAATAAATAAATAAAATCTTTAAAAAAAATTGAATTAAAAAGCATTGATCTTTGGGGCACCTGGGAGCCTCAGTCAGTTAAGCGTCTGCCTTCAGCTCAGGCCATGATCACTGGGATCAAGTCCTGCATTGGGCTCCCTGCTCAGCAGAGAGTCTGCTTCTCCCTCTCCCTCTGCCCCTCCACCTGCTCATGCTCTCTCTCTCATCTCAGATAAATAAATAAAATCTTAAAAAAAAAAATCAAATGCCCGAGCCTATGGCTTATCTTCAGGTTCATGATCATGGGCAAGTAGGGACTCAAGACACACTCCAAATACTGCAGCTTTTGGAAGTGCACTTCAGTTCTCTTTTCTCTAATGCTATTACGTGAGTAAGTATGCATTGTTCCTCTAGTTGCAAAGGCTGCTATAACTGCATGTGATTCTACCGAAATGTTCCACTTCTTTCAATAAGTACACTTTCTTTTGAAATAGTTGATAAGACATAAATTTTCCCCATGAATAGAGGTGGGAAAGTTTAAGACCAAACCATTCTGCTGCCATGTTAACCAACTCCTATGGGATTATCTCTGCTCACACAACAAATGCTAGGTACCACTTTGTTGTGTATCTTTAAGAGATATGCATTTTAAAAATGGTAACAAGAGGAACCCCTATCAGGTAGCCATGTTGGATGCTGTTTAATACAAAGGGCAACAAAAATATCCCGTTACCTCCAGTTAAGGATGAGCTTTGCCTGGAATCAGTGAATCTCCAAGAGTGTTGAGTATAGGAATAAACTGGGAAAGTTTTCTTGTGGTTGTTGTTTTTGGTTTTTTTGGATTTTGAACTGGGGAGTTTTTAAAAACCCCCAAGCCCAGGCCAAATACATAACAATTAAACCAGAATCACCAGGGAGTGAAATCTCAGAATTGTGATTTTTTCTTTAAAGCTCCTAAAGTGATTCAATCTACAACCAAATTCTAGAGTTAGTAACATATGAGTTGGAAATATAGAATGACAGGCTTCACCCTAGATCTACTGAATCAGAATCTGCATTTTTAACAAGTTCTCTGGGGGATTTGGATGCACATTACCTTTCAAGGAGGCCCAGTGCAATCATACTGACAGCTTGACTTAAAAGAGAAACTGGGATTATGTTCCTTTAAAATAACTGCTAGTCATTCGTTCAGTTACTAGAATCATCTATTTGCTATACATGGTGCTAGGTACTAGACACGTCATTGTGAACAAATGATATCATTCCCTCACAACCTGAAGCTCATAGTTTGTTTGTTTTTTTTTTTAAGTTACATAAATAAATATAGATTCACAAACTGTTAAGTGTTGGGAAGGAAATGCACAAGTTGTTAGGAGAGGCTCTTGAACGTGTGTGCTTTTCTTGTTTCAGAGGTTGAGAAAGTGTTTTCTGATAAATGAGCTCTGTTTTAAAGGACAGGAAGGAGTTAGAGAAATTAACTGGGTAAGAAAGCATGGGGAGGAGTATTATAGGTAAATGCAAAGATCTTGAGATGGGAGGAAGATGGCATGTTTGAGACTGATTGAAAGGCTTTTGCTAAAACACAGAGAAGGAGAACTGCAGTAGTACTAAATGAATCTGGACAGGTATGCAGGATAGATAACATTTTGTACTTTTATAACCACTTTAAAGATCCATAAGCTTTAACCTCAGAGCAATGGGAAATTCCTGAAGGTTTTTAAGGAGGAAGGGAGGAATCCACATTAAAAAAAAAAAAAAAGATAAGTGAAGTATGACCAGCACAGATAGTTGCACAGAATGTACACTGCACAAGCCTCAGGAGTGTCATTATTAGCATAGTCTAAATAAATTATTCCCTCAGGGTTGTGTAGCCCACAACTTGAGCAATCATATTCAGTCTTATTTCCAACTCTGTTGGTCTGAGGACTGAGATTGAACACAGGATAAAATCAGGATAGAAAATTTGATTATTAGAATAAGCTATTATGTAAAATATTCTAAAAAAAGATCTTATTGAATAATTTTTTGGTTTTATTTGGAAGTAGATCTTCCTAGAGGTAGTAGGTTGAATGATTTCTCAAGATCTTTTCCAGTTTTATAATATGAATTTAAATAATATTGTCTTTGGAAAAAAAATTCCTCTCCTACATTTATTTCATTTTCTTTTCCTCAACAGATTTGTCAAAGCATCTGGCCAGAAATCTAAAAATAGCTGCTCAATGGTTAGCTGTCCTTCTTCTCCCTGCCTAGGGTTACCATGGGAATAGCGTAATGAAGGATGGATGCATTTGAGACAGTGCTGAGAAGCCACTGGGATTTGCAGCCTACTTGTTTTGAGAGAGCCGACCTAGATAATAATAAAGGCAGGCCATTTCTTCCTTTCCATTGATTAAAAAAGATGAATCTTAAGAGTGGACTGAAGCCTCACAAGAGCCTGCAGCAAAAGTAAATGTGTTGGCAAGGGATGGAAATTGCTGGGAACAAAACAAAAAGGTTACCAAAAAGCCAGTGTACGTCCTCAGCCTTGAACCTGTCCTGCAGAGGCACTGTGAAATGGTAGGACCTCGTCATCTTGGGACAATTCTGGAGCCCACATGCTCACAGGAACTGTCACTGGAATTCAGGCCAGGAATCAGTCCCTACTATTCCCTGACTGAAGATAAGCTTGGAGCAGACCCAGCTCCTGAAGCTGGAGCAAATCCAATGGGTTATTTCCACTTAACCATTTGCCTGCCCGGCCTGGCACTGGTTTGGAAAGCCCTCCTGAAATAGGGGTCTCCAGACACCTCCAGGAATCCAGGTATTAAACAAAAATAAAAATAAAATGAAAAGTCATATCCCCAAATTACTAGAACTCATACAGCAATTCAGTAATGTGGCAGGATACAAAATCAATGCACAGAAATCAGTTGCTTTTCTATACACTAACAATGTAACTGTAGAAACAGAAATGAAGGAATCCATTCCATTCACAGTAGCAACAAAAACCATAAGATGCCTAGGAATAAACCTAACTAAAGAGGTACAGGATCTGTACTCTAGAAGCTATACTTATGAAAGAAACTAAGGAAGACATAGAAAGATGGGGAAATATTCCATGCTCATGGATTAAAAGAACAAACATAGTTAAAATGTCTATCCTCCCCAGAGCAATTTACACTTTCAATGCCATCCCTCTTAAAATACCCATTGGCATTTTTCAAAGAGCTGGAATGAAACATCTTAACATTTGTATGGAACCAGAAATGACCCTGAATTGCCAAGGGAAGGATGAAAAAGAAAAACAAAGCTGGGGCATCACGTTGCCTGACTTCAAGCTATATTACAAAGCTGTGGTCACTAAAACAGCATGGTACTGGCACAAAAACAGACACATAGACTACTGGAACAGAACAGCAACTCCAGAAATGGACCCTCAACTCTATGGTCAACTAATCTTTGACAAATCAGGAAAAAATATCCAATGGAAAAAAGACAGTCTCTTCAATAAGTGGTGCAGGGAAAATTGGACAGCTATGTATAGAAGATGAAATTGGACCATTCCCTTACACCATATACAAAGATAAACTCAAAATGGGTGAACGACCTCAATGTGAGACAAGAATACATTGAAATCCTAGAGGAGAACATAGGCAGTTACCTCTTTGACATTGGCCACAGTAACTTCTTTCAAGACATGTCTCCAAAGGCAAGTGAAACAAAAGCAAAAATTGCAATTGCACTACTAGGTGTTGACCACAAAGATACAGATATAGTGAGAAGAAGGGGTACATGCACCCCAATGCCCATAGCAGCAATGTCCACAATAGCCAAACTATGAAAGGAACCAAGATTTCCTTCAACAGATGAATGGATAAAGAAGATGTGGTATTTATACACAATGGAATATTATTTAGCTATCAAAAATGATGAATACCCACCATTTGCATTGACATGGATGGAACTGTAGGGGCTTATGAGAAATAAGTTAAGCAGAGAAGGACAATTATCATATGGTTTCACTCATATGTGGAACATAAGCAATCACACGGAAGGCCACAGAGAAAGGGAGGGCAATCCAAAGGGGGAGAAATCAGGGAGATGAACCATGAAAGACTATGGACCCTAAGAAACAATCTAGGGGTTTCAGAGGGGAGGAAGGGGTAACAGTAATGGGTATGCAGGAAGGGGTAACAGTAATGGGTATTGAGGAGGGCACATGCTGTGATGGGCACCAGGTGTTATACTTAACTAATGAATAATTGAACACTACATCAAAAACTAATTATATACTATACAGTGGCTAACTGAACATAATAAAAAAATGAAAAATCACATTTTAAGATGTCCATGGAAGACATAATGCTGGTAACTTTACATTCATTTAATTCCCACAATACCTGAAATGTTGTTGCTGCTTTATTCACAGATGGAGAAACCTAGGCTCATGGGGGATAAGTGTCCTAAACAAGATGACAGAGTTAAAGATCAAGCAATTGAGAAACCTGGAACCTAGGTGTATACACTTGCAAAATCTGTATGTTTCCACTGAGCCAAGATGAGCCACTGAATCCCCTCTTGTTTTATTACTCCCTTCCCAAATTCCAAAATTGTTGCCCAAACAGATGGCTATAGCCCTAAGTCATTCCTACAGATAGTGTTTGTGATTTGAAGAGGTTTGCCTCTTCACTAAATCATACTTCCACATATAATAGGAAGTAACGTCACAAGAGGTGCATTTTATATATTTTTTTCAGGCTAAAGAGATTCCTTTGAGATGGGGAAGGTAGAGAGATCTTTTCTCCTCTACCTGAAAATAAAGAGGAGGAGTGACGAACTCAGAGCCATACAGTATGTCAGAAGGCAACCTGGGACCAGACCCAGACTTCTTAATTATCAGGCAATAGGCCAACCTGGCTCCAGAACCACGATCTTAAAGAGCAGGTGCATGCCCACAGAAGCCGGCCTGTGGACCTTTATAAGGGAAGGGAAATTTACATCTCTCTCTCTCTCTCTCTCTCTCTCTCTCTCTCTCTCTCTCTCTTTCTGTCTCTTCCACTCCATGCTATTCTGTAAACCCCTGTAGCTGTATGCATGTTCTGGCATGCATCCCAGGGAACTTCTCCGTGTTCCTTCATAAGACACAGGTTAAAAAATAATTATAAAAACATTAGTTATTACATAACTCCTGTGTTTCTATATGTAGTGCTTAGGACTTGACTTGTGCAACTTTCCTTTATCATGACATAAGGATTATAATTCAAACTTTACAGATAAGGAAAGTAAAACTTGGAATAAACTAAAGGTGCCCAAATATCTCAGGGGAAAAGGAGAAGAACCAAAATTTAATCTGGGTCTCTTTCCTAAATCCTTCCTCTTGCCATAGGAATATACTTTACATGACCCTCTTAAATACAACCAACCAGTGGGCCGAACTGTTCTAGAACTGAATGGTGGATTATACCATGGAGGGTCTGCCACAGGGACAGCCCTAGAAATTCCCACAGCTCATCCCTCTGTATTCTACTATCTCTGGCTAGATGTCACCTCCTCACACAGACTTTCCCTCATCATCTCATAAAAAATGGACCTTTTATCTTCATACCCAATTCTTTTCTTTAGAGTACCTAGTACTCCTAGACATTACATTGTGTTTGTTTATTGATTGACTTTCTATCCCCTTCAAATAAAATGTAACCTCAAGAAAGCAGGAACTGTCTTGTTCACTAGAATTAAGAACCCCAAATATGACCCAGTATATGGTAGATGCTTAATAAATACTTTCTGACCTCTTTCCCATATATTTAATAAGAACTTTATTTGAATCTGCCTCTTAATAACTGGATAATCGTGGATAGTTACTTAATTTCTTTAAATTTCAGTTTTCTGATCTGTAATATAGGGATATTAATGCCTCCTTCATGAGGATTTGTGGGGACTCAATGATTTAATTAGCAGAAAAACCCTTAGCATGAAGCCTGATGCATGATATACATTCAGTAAATGGCACCTTTGGATTATTACTATCATTTTTATTGTAAAATGTTATTGACACACACCAGAAGCAGCACAATCACCCCTGTCATTACAACCAACTGTGTGAACCAGACTGACATCGTCTTGGACAAATCTGCCATGATGACCACCCAGTGACCTAAAGCCTTCTTGACCACAGCCCCCTCCCCCCACATTCTTTCTTCTTATTTAACCACATGATGGCCCTTAAGTACACCCTGGAAGCACACTGTCCTTGATCTTCCCTATGACTATGACACACAACTATTCTCACACAGCTCTCCCAGGGGCTCCCCAGCAGGACTCCCAGGCTGTAGGCTACAAAAGCAGGTCTTATGGGGAAGTGTAGCTATGGAGATCCGCTCCTCTTGCAGCAGCCCAAGATCTCTGTCGATAAGACCCCCTAAGAAAACATTTATCAAGCTGAACTTACAGGCCTTTCTCTTCAGTCTCACAGCTCCTTTGGCCATTGGAGGTCATTTTTCATACACCTTCTTTTCACAGAATACCAAGTCCAAATTCATGTATGTCACCAACCTCATAAGCTAGAATAGCAAAGTTAAATCTCATAATTGCATGATAATCAAAATATAAATCTCTTTGGGACACTTGTGTGGCTCAGTTGGTTAAGCATCTGTCTTTGTCTCAGGTCATGATCTCAGGGTCCTGAGATGGAGCCCCACATAATAATCATATAAATAATCAATAAATCTCTTTAATGATTAAAATTACCATCTATATCTGACTGGATGTGCCATCAATTCTAAGAATGAAAACAAAGTGGAGCTATATATCAGATGCCATAAAAGTCTCTCCTTTTCTAAATTTGGGTGCCCCCCGGGGGGCATGAAAGAAATGTATGAGCAGTCTTTGCAGGCAAGGATTTCTGGATAGTGTGTCTTCTGTTTTTGGAATGCTCTAAGATCATGTAAATAAATGAATTTCCATTATTACCTTAGGAATTATCTATTTGTCTGAATCAATTATTGAATTCACCTAGACATCAACTGAAAAGCCAATGAACCTAATGAATTCTCCATACCAAACAAACAAACGAAAAAGATTTTTCCAAAGAGTTAAACAGAAACAATGTTGATTTTACAGCACATCTGTGTTCATGAAAATGTCCTACTCCCCTACCATAGAAGCCTGAGAAAAAGGTCATAGCTCTGCCAATTTAGCTGTAATCAAATACAGAGAGATTTCACTTGAAAACCTGGATTTTTGTCTGTTGTTGAAAAACAGAGTCTGACAACATTTTCATTTTTGTGCAAAAACAGTAACCAAAGCTTGGTGGCAGCTACCCTCTCGAGGGGCACGTGTCTCTTGGAGTCACATTTAATAACCATTCCCTTACACCTAGACAATTTCTTGCATTAACATTGTCTGCAATGCTCCTTTCGATCTGAGTTTGTGATGTTGCATCTAGTCTAATGAGTCTATACATACTCCTATATTGGGAAACTGAGATTCCCAGTTTACTTACTTGAATCAACTTTTTTGGGAAGCAAAATGTAGTGGAAAGAAAACATGTCTCGACTCAATGCTTTTGTTAGCTGTATGAACTTGGGGAAATCAGTTTACTTTTCTGGAACTAGGTTTTCTCTTCTCTAATATGGGAATAGCTGTAAACCAGCCCACAAAGGAGTTGTAAGATCATATGTAAAATGCTCCTGAAGGCACACTGTAAGTTATAATACTTTACAATCATAGCAGCCTCATCATTGCCCAGTCACACAGATGGGAGAAAAGGAACTGGCCTGTGTTGGAAACCACCTTCCTACCAGCAAACAAAAGCATCTCCTCCAATAGGAATATTTGAGTTTCTATAGACATCCTCACAAATATGATTTATTGGCATTTGCTATTCTGCCCATCTCTTCAGAAAACACTGACATCAAGGTGAGTGCCCAAATCACCATATTTATGAGCATCCAATCCCAAAGTAATATGCTTACAACAGGAAAAAGCCAGGGAGCAAATGAATTAGGAACATCCCACAAACAGAAATATTGAAATAATATACTTTCCCTCACATTCTATGAAAAATTCAAGTTACAAAATGAGAAGAAAAGGAACTAAAGTATTCGAGAATAGTAAGTGTTTAGGTAGTCCTGCCTTGACCATTTTCCTCATGCCTTTCATCTTTTTACTTTACAAAAACCCAGTGCTCTTCCTTAAAGGTACAGCTGTATTTTTCCTTCCATTCTCCCAAATATATACATATTATGGATAAAAACCAAACAAGAAAAGATCAAACTCTTTCTCAATTCTCTCCATCAAAGAAAATGCCTTAATAATTAGCTAAATGATGTCAATCTCTTTTAATGGGTTTGGATGTGGTAAGAATCCACCTTAGAGGATGAAATACCTGCTTCTCCTCTCAGCTTGATGGTTTCATAAATATCAACGTGATGAAGGGAAGTGATCTCAGTGTCTGTGGAATTCCCAGAATAGACTGAGAAACAAGTGCAACAAAGGCAGTGAAAACTCAGAAGTTGAGAAAATTGGACCTAGCCTCAAGCAAATCCTCATTCCTTCCTCCTCCTTGGGTTTCCAGGTGTAACTCGTGTCCTTGACTATTCTGATTGTCATGATTCCAACCTCACCAAAATAGGCTCTTCTCCAGATTCCCAATACTTCACACAGGAGAAGAGACAGATGGAGAGCCCTATATGGGGAGCTTGGAAGTTGCCACATGTATTTTATGAGCATTGAGTCTTTCGATCCCATAAGAAACATAAGTAGTCTCATTATCCTAACTTTTCAGAGGAGGAAACTGAGGCACAAAGAAGTATGTGACAAATCTAAAGTCAGACAACAACAAATGAAAGCCCTAGTATTTGACCTGAGTAAATCATAGAACTCAAATCTTTATGTGGTCTTATTGGTCATGTGCTGACTCTGTTTGACTGTATCTATACCCCATCTCATCTGGTAGAGAACAAGAAATTAGAGAGGCAAATACAAGACTTAGGAATCCTAAAGTTTCATATATATTATATATATATAAAAATATATAATATATATTTCATGTTTCATGTATATGAATATAAATATATATGAATATAATATATATGTTTCATATATATGAATATATATAATATATATATATGGATTTTAGATATATAGTGTATTAATTTCCTAGGGCTACTGCACCAAATTCCCACAAACACACTGAGTGGCTTAAAACAACAAAAATAGCTTTGCTATTCTGAAAGTCAGAAGTCCCAAGTGAGACTGGAAATAAATCATGGGGTCAGCAGGGGTATGCTCCCTATTAAGGCTCTAGAGAAAAATCCCTTAGCTTCCATTACCCAGCTTTTAGAGGTCACCTACATTTCTTGGCTCTTAGTTCCTTCCTCCAACTTCAAAGTGTATTGTAACAATTTCTGCTTCCATCGCCACATCTCCTCTCCCACTCTGACTCCTTCTTATAAGGACCCCTGTGATGACACTTTGCCCAATCCAGGATAATCTTCCCATCTCCAGATCTCTAACTCAATTACATCCTCAAAGTTCTTGTGAAACCTGTGAACCTACCTTGCAGTAAGGTAACATATTCACAGGTTCCAGGAATTGAGACAGAGATACCTTTGGTGGGGCCGGGGGTGGGGGAACTCCATTATTTAGCCTACCATAGAAGACAGATTTTAAGATACTGGATCATAGGTATAGAAATAAAAGGACTTCAAGTTATACAATCTTAAAACATAAAGGAAACTTGGAGATCATCTAATCCAACTTGAACAAAGGTATGACAATGTCAAGAATACAGTCAAACCTCTGGTTATTGAGCTACATCATCCTCATTGTGTTTATCAGCTTGCTTTATAAACAGGAAATGAAGTAATTCTAGTAAGGTAGGCATGAAACACATTGTTCTTCTAAGACCTTTGACATAATTACTTGTAAGTAGAACTTTCTCCAAGTTACTACTGAGGAAATGGAAACAGTACTAAAAAAGAAGTGCATTTAAAAAAAAAAATCAGCTGATCTTTAACTATCCAGTGTGTTTTTTCTCTCTTTTATACCTCTTACCTAGAAATATGCTTTGCTTTCTCTAAACAAGCCTTAGAAATTGATCTGAAAACCAGACACTAAGCATGACCAAATGAGGGAGGTACTTTGCGTTACATGAAAAGGAAAATACAAATGAAAATGTTTGAAATTTTTACATGAAGCCAGAGGTTGAATTTGTCTGTGTTCACCATGAAAACATCTAGCTAATTTTTCAGTTCGGCTTCAAAGAGAACAAATAAGATTTCAAAGGCAAGAAAATGTTGCCTTTCCATTTCTTCTCAAATTTCCCCAAATTAGGTTGCTTTAATAAAAGCACCTAAATTGTAAGGCACACAAAGCCACAGAAGCAGATGTGAAGAATAATGCTCGAAACCTTATAAGTCCTATTTTCTTCAAGTGTATACTATACTATTTGGGATGACCGATGTAATTTTGTAAAAGAAGTTTACTTGATATTGATTGCATATTCAAATAAGAAATGCAGGTGGATTTTTTTTAAGATTATATTATTTATTTGAGAGAGAGAGAGAGAGCACAGTGGGGCGACAGGCAGAGGGAGAAGCTTCCCACTGAGCAGGAAGCCCAAGGCAGGACTCAATCCCCGGATCCCAAGATCATAACCTGAGCCAAAGGCAGACGCTTAACCAATGAGCCATCCAGTCACCCCAATGCAGGTGTTTTTAAATAAGATTAATCACAATATTATTGGCAGGAAGAAAATAAATTTCTGGAAATATTCTTCAACAGACACTGCTTGCTTTGATACCAGAGCTCCTAACTGGAGTTAGCTATTGAATTTTGGAGATTCAGTTGCTAGGAAAGAAATATGACCAAATTATTGAACAAAATAGTAAGTTCCATTAAGTGGAAGACCTTATTGTGAACAATTTTATTAGTGACCTGATCAATACTGGAAACAAACCAAACAATAAAAATATGACTTTGACGTCGCAGGCATCATGTCGAAGGAATGCACTTGCTGTCACTATAAAACCTTGTAACAGACAATGCAACTGATATCATCATTCCATTTTCACTGATAAAGTAAAAAAGTCACAGAGAGACTGCAAACTTGCTCAAGGCATGTAATCATAGAAATACTTTCCTGTTGGCATAAGTAGTAGCCCCTTTCCTAGATTTTCTCTTATATGTCTGGCTATTCCCTCTCCATGTTCAGCTCGAGCCCCTCTTCCCCTAAGAACTCTGGTTCCCATAGGCTTTCAGCTTGGTCTACCTTCTTCTCTCTGGATGATCTCCTCCAAAGCTTCAATAGCTAATTGAAGACTAATGAACACGCAAGGATATAGCCTCACCTCAGACTTCACTCCAGAAATCCAGATTGGATATCTAGTTATCTATGTAACATTTCCACTTGGATATACCCTCTATACTTGAATTCCGAATGCCTGAAGCTAACTGCATCATTGCCATTATACCGACTGAAACAGTGCTTGAAATCTGGGAATAGTCCTGATTCTTCCAGAGCTTTCTCTTATCACTACCCCCTACACTCTATAAATCAAACAGTCTTACCAATTCTTTCTTTGTATGGTTTAATCCTGTCTCCTCTCTATTTCTACTACTATAGCTTTAATTCAGGTTCCCACAGTTTCTCACCTGGATTACAATAGCCTCTCAGCTGGCATCCATGCCCCTAAAGTATTTCTATACATTCTATCAATTCTATCCTTTCTATCCATTCTCCAGAGTTCATGTGAGAATCTGATCATGTCATTTGTTTACATAAAATAATAATAAACAATTGCTTCCCACAGCTTTCAGGATGAAGGTCAAATACATAAAGCTCTTTGTGATGTGGCTCTTATTTTGTTGCCTGTCTTTGTCTCCCATAGCACTCATTGCCATGCACTCGTTATTTATTTCACTGATATTTATAAATTCCAACTATGTGCCAAATTTTCCAGACAGAGCAAAACGTTTTTTTGACCAAAACATGTCGTGTCCTTTAGTGCCTCCGACTTTCTCTTCTGTCATCCTATGCCTAGAAAACACTTTCCTCCATTATCCTTATGCCTAGAAAACACTTTCCTCCATTATTCACTCTTCTTTCTCAACAGACACAATTCGCATCAGCAAGACCTCTCAAGGGAGCCTCTCCTCCCCCCCTTCTCCCTCCAGTGGGATATGGGCTGTCTGTCTTTTGCGCTCCCTGTCTGTCCTTTGTAGCCCCAGCATTCACTCTGCACCACCCTCTCTTCCCCTACCATGCAACCACGAGCTTCCTAAGATTGAAGGGTTTGTGTTATTTAATTTTGCATCCTCCACACTTAGTAGAATGTCTGGAGCATGATCAGAGGCAGTAAGCACATATCTGTTGAATAAAGAACAAATCAAGATTTAAATCTATGACCATCGGATCCTAAAGTTTGCACACTTCCCACTGTAATACAACTCACTACAGTATGATAGGAGAAAACCAAGAAAAAAGAAAACTCTCCAAAGTGATGTTTTTAATCCAAACTAAGCAAACCAAAATAAGCAAAACCACATTATTTTATTATCATATTGTTACTTAAGTAAATATTTACAGTATTTTTCTATGTCATTAACATGCTTATGATATAATAACAAATTTGCTCTTAGCAAAATACTCAAGGTGAAAATGCGGTTGCTGGTGTTGCTTGGTCATTGCAGTAGGTGTATGGAATTCAGGACAGGATCATTTTATAGTGTTTCTCTCTGATTAAATTGAAACCACATTGCCAGGTGAAAAGCTGAAGGCTGTGTTGCAAAGTAGCAAACAGGATGCATTCAAACTGTCACCAAAGGATGCTTTCACTTGTCTTCATTTTGTTGTTTTCAATAACATATAGAGAAGAAGACCGAAAGATTTGTGTTTACCATTAAAGTTAAATAATGTAGTTTTATTCAAATTAATAATGATTTTTAAAAATACTGACTATGGGGGCATTTGGGTGACTCAGTCAGTTAAGCATCTGCCTTTGGCTCAGGTCATGATCCCAGGTTTCTGGAATCGAGCCCCCCTTCGGGAATCCCTGCACAGCAAGGGAGTCTGCTTCTACCTATCCTTCTCCTACTTCCGTGCTTATTCTCTGTGTGTGTGTGTGTGTGTGTGTGTGTAAAATAAATAAAATATTGTCTAAAATACTGACTATGAAGTAGCACTTTAAATATATGTGTGAGGGTGTGTGTGTGTGTGTGCATGAGAGAGAGAGAGAAGTGGTGAAGCATGAAGTAGGACAAAAAATGGCTAACCACCTTTAAAACAGAATAGAGAGCATCATTATTCTACATTAGTCTCCATCAAGATGTGATTAAACGCTTAGACAGATGGTAGCCATGCCTGAGGAAAGGCTAGCCTGCTGTCTTTATTGTCATCCACCATCCACCTGGCAGCTTCTACTAAAACGGTATTTAAATGTCTATAAGAAAACAACCACCTTCTGAAGAGATCCCAAACCCGCCGGCCTCGGTCATCCCCTCGGCCATCTTCCTCTCCGTTACCCAAGCTCTGAAGATATAAGCATAGAAGTGCCAGGCGTGCCAACCCAAGTGTTGAGAAAGAAGAAAGGAGGGAAGAAGCAGGTGGAAGGAAAGGTTCACAACAGTACATCCATTTTCATTTCCTCTTCCACCCCAGCCATGGCCATGGTTTATTTACATAAGCCAATAAATAAATTCTTCCTCCTGTGTCTTTTTTTGCTTTGGTCATGTTTGTCATAACCAAACAAAGATGCTGTTACAATACCCAGGATTTCAGCAGATTCAATGAACTTTAATGACTACATTTTTCTCTCCAGAAATAAACATCTTTCTAAAATAAACTTTTAGGGAAAATAGACTTTTTAGCAGTTTTCACATGTTTGGGACATAGCCTATTTCTACACTCATATATCACCTAGGCTCCAATAGAAAATTGACTGAAGAGCTCAGGAATGCCTGGCTGTTCTCTTCCCTTTTGACTTCATGGTATTAAGAATTCTGAATTGGGAGGTATGAAACCTAGGTTGTGAATACTATCTTTGCTAATCTACGTAAAATAACCTATAACAAATTGATTCTCACATTCATAAAATAGGAAAATCCCTCCTACGTCCGTATCACCCAGCTCTTATGAGGATCAAACAAAATGGACAGCATTACCATACTTGGTACAGCCAAGATAAGTAACTGCCATTAATCACTGGCATTTTTCAAGACTAAATCGTTGAATCTTTGATATCTTTTATAAAATTATCTCCCTTGAAGGACTAACCCAAATCTGATTGCCTTCAACTACTACTTTCCTGCTTCTGGCTCACAGATCAATATGTTTTTTCCTTTTTTCTCACCTGAGCTAGTCTAACAAACATTTCCTTATTAAAATCCTGACATAGGGGCACCTGGGTGGCTTGGGCAGTTAAGTGTCTGCCTTCAGCTCAGGTCACGATCTCAGGATCCTGGGATTGAGCCCCCTGTGGTCTCCCTGCTCAGTGGGAAGTCTGCTTCTCCCTCCATCTCTCTCTCTCTCCCCCCAACAAATAAATAAATAAAAATGTTTTTTAAAAATCTTTACATAACCTCAAACTCAGCAAGTCTAAAATCAGACTTTTCCCCAAATCCATGTTCATCTGGTCTTCTATTTCTTGCTTTGGGCTATTCATCTTCTCCTGGGTCCTGAAGTCACCTTCCATCCATTCCTCTCTATTGGTCAGACCCAATCATAAACCAGTTTCTATTGTGGTCATGTTCTTATAAATTTCTCTCACATCTGTATTGCTATTCTTCTTACTGCCCCCACGCAACACTAAATTCTCATCACCGATTGCCTAGATTACTATAGCTTGACTTGCCGAACTCTATTCTATCCCAAGCAATATCTCCTCTCTAGCAATGTCAGAATAATCTTCTCCAAATCTTCTTCCTGGGTACTAACTGATTATATATATAAACACACACACACACACACACACACACACACACGATACACATGCACACATTGTAATTGTGCAATGTAAATGTCTTTATTTCCTTGAAAGATGAGGCAGCTGAGATTCAGAGATATAAAGTGACTTGCTCTAAATCATGTAGTTATGATATAGAAAAACAGGCGGGAACCTAGCACCTCTGCCTCCTGAACTGATAGCTCAAGGTCTTCCGTTAACTTGTCACATTTTAGCCCTTCTATCAAGGTCTATATGGCTTCCTTTCACTTTCAAGAGTCTTCCTATTCTCCCCTTACCCTTCAGTCTATGCTTTCCTATGTCACCGATAAATGGCATTATGTCTGACAAATAAATTGTGAATATCTTGATGGCAACCTTCAGATCTTCAAGTTTTTCCATCTCTGTCTTATTGTCTGCTCCTAAAATAAAGTTGAACATAGCAAAAGAAAGAGACACAGAGAAGGAGAGAGAGAGAGAGAGAGAGAGAGAGGATGGGAGGGAGAGAAGGAAAAAAGGAGGAAGAGAGGAAAGGAAAAAGGAGAGAGGAAAATCAAATTTTCTAAAATTTTTATAAGAAACAAGACGCATTACCATCACTTTTCAGAATAAGGCCCATAGATCCCCTGTGTCACATTCCCAGAGCTGGGGGAGGGCACCCCACTGATTCTGATTCAGGAACAGTAGCCCTAACTCTGCACTAAGAGCCCCAGACAATTCTTATGAACATGATAGACTGCAAATCACTGAAACCTGAAGTCTCTCCACGTTTTTGCCACAAGACAGAATTTTTAAACAGCATATTGTATTTGTGTCCCTTGAGAGTACACAAACATTTCATGGGAAATGTGCCTAATTCCTATGACTATCAATGGATAAGACTGACACCTTTTTCTCATTTTCTCTTTCTTATGGAAAGAAGAGCTCCTAATTAAAACCTCCCACAAGGCTGTCAGTGAGTCAGGTTCAGGTATCTATACTGTCTTGTTTTCTTTCCCAATTTTGTGAAGGAAATGTGACAGAAGATAGAGAAACCTTTTTAAAAAATACTTTATTTATTTATTTGACAAGAGAAAGAGCATAAGCAAGGTAAGCAGCAGGCAGAAGGAGAGAGAGAAGAAGACTCCCCATTGATCAGCAAGCCCAATGCAGGGCTTGGTCCCAGGACTCTGAGATCATGAACTGAACTGAAGGCAGACATTTAACTGACTGAGCCACCCCAACACCCTGAAGATAGTGAAATCTTAAACAAAAGTCCAAATCATTGTTAAAACTCTCATCTCATTTTACATTAATCTCAACTTCTCCAGTGTCTCTTCTTGTATATGCTTCACATTGCACCCAGTTCACCAGATTTAGAGTATTCAGAATTAAGGATTTTATTTTTCTTCCTCTTATATTTTGCAAAAATGATTTCATTGTTGTTACAATGCTTATGACCATAAGTTTCTAATTATGATGCTCTAGTCCCACACAAATGACTTTAGCTTTACTCTCTTTTTTCTTTCGAGTACAAACGAAACTTTATAAATATATTTTTAAAAATTTTATTTATTTATTTGATAGAGAGAGCGATAGAGCGCACACATGCATGAGAGTGAGAGACAGCACCAGCAGTAGGGAAAGGCAGAGGCAGAGGGAGAAGACTCCCCACTGAGCAACGAGTCCAACTTGGGGTTTGATCCCAGGATCCTGGGATCATGACCTAAGCTGAAGACAGACACTAATGACTGAGTCATACAGGCACCCCAGAACTTTGTATTTCTTAATATAAGTACAGTTGACATACAATTTTATATTGGTTTCAGGTGTACAATACAGTGATTCAACAATTATGTACTTTACCAAATGCTTACTGCAGTTAAGTGTAGTTACCATCTGTCACCTTACAAACTTACTACAATATTATTGACTGTATTCCTTATGCTGAATTTTCATCTTATTTATTTCATAACTGGAAGTTTGTACTTCTTAACCCCTTTCACCAATTTCACCCATAGCCCACCCTCTCCCCTCTGCCAACCACCAGGTTGTTCTCTGTATTTATGAGTCTCTTTCTTTCACTCCCTCTTTTAAAGACAGGACAGGAAGAGGCCGTGAAATGAAAACTTTGGGAGCAGACTTTCAAATGATGTGCTCAAATTGCTGTTTAGTTTAGAGGCTATGTCAAGTTAATAAAAAAAAAAAAGAAAGAAAAAACTTCTTGGGGCACCTGGATGGCTCAGTTGGTTAAGCGACTGCCTTCGGCTCAGGTCATGATCCCGGGGATCTGGGATTGAGCCCCACATCGGGCTCCCTGCTCAGCGGGAAGCCTGCTCATCCCTCTCTCACTCCCCCTGCTTGTGTTCCCTCTCTGGCTGTGTTTCTCTCTGTCAAATAAATAAAAATCTTTAAAAAAAAAAAAAAAGAAAAAACTTCTTGATGTCTTCCTAGGTTGGCCCATCTGTATCGTTTTAAAAAGGCGAGGAAGACATTGCCACATACTATTCATTTTTCTTTGTTTAGTTTTTTTGTTTGTCTTTAATTATGAAGGTAATTTTGTCCTTAAGAATTTGCAGTCTCCCCACTGACATGTATTATAAGATGACTGGTCCATCTGAGGCCCTTTGGTCCACTGTCATTAAAAAGGGACTTGACAAGGCAAGAAATAACATATGTGGGAGAGGCTGTGGAGAAAGGGGAACCCTCTTACACAGTTGATGGGAATGCAAGCTGGTGCAGCCGCTTAAGAAAACAGTGTGGAGCTTCCTCAAAAAATTAAAAATAGAGCTACCCAATGATCCAGCAATTGCACTACTGAGAATTGACCCCAAAGATACAGATGTAGTGAAAAGAAGGGCCATATGTACCCCAATGTCCATAGTAACAATGGCCACAATCGCCAAACTGTGTAAAGAGCCAAGGTGCCCTTCAACAGATGAATGGATAAAGAAGATGTGGTCCGTATATACAATGGAATATTACTCAGCCATCAGAAAGGATGAATACCCAACTTTTGAATCAACATGGATGGGAGTGGAGATTATGCTGAGTGAAAGTGAAGCAGAGAAAATCAACTATCATATGGTTTCACTTACTTGTGGAACATAAGGAATACCATGGAGGACATTAGGAGAAGAAAGAGAAAAATGAAGGTGGGGGTAATTAGAGGAGGAGATGAACCATGAGATACTCTGGACACTGAGGAACAAACTGAAGGTTTTAGAGGTGAGGGTGGTTGGGGATGGGTAATGGGTGATGGGTATTAAGGAGGGCACATACTACATGGAGCACTGGGTATTATATGCAAACAGTGAATCATGGAACATTACATCAAAAACTAATGACATACTGTATGGTGACAAACATAACATAATAAAAATAATAAATAAGCGCCTGGGTGGCTCAGTCAGTTAGGTATCCAACTCTTGATTTCAGCTCAGATGAGGATCTCAGGATCTTGGGATCCAAACCTGTCTTGGGCTCCACACTGGATGTGGAGCCTGCTTAAGATTCCCTCTGCCTGTCCCTCCCCTGCCTCTCTCTCTTTAAAAAAAAGGGGGGGGGGGCACTTAAATGGAAATAATTTTAAAACAGTATGTTAACCAAACCTCTGAAAGTCAAATTTAGCCCACAAGCTACTTATGATCTCTGAACTAGATAGTTTTTCAAGTACCTTTCAGCTTTAACCATATGTGATTCTAAAATAACAAGTAATGGTCATTGATCACCTTAAAGCAAAGATAATAAAAATTAACATCTAGTTCTTACTCTATACAAGGCTCTTAGCTAAAGACTTTACTTATAGTAACTCATTTTAATCTTCATAATTACTCAGTGAGGTGGGTGTGTGGTTATAATCCCTCTTTCCAGAAAAGAAAATCAAAGCATAGAGTTTAAATAATTTATGCAAACTAATCCGTATGTTTTTGTGTTGCAATTGCCTTATGTTATCCTCAAGTCTTGTGATTACAATATGTTAATTTTGCTTTGGATTAATTTTTTTTAAGTATAAAGAAACCAAAGAAATAGTTATCACTTGGATGAGTTGCTCCTTGGAAGTAACACCACACCACACTTTTTTTTTTTAAGTCATATTTTATCTATTTTTTAGAGTATTTATTTATTTATTTATGTATCTATCTATTTATTTATTTATTTATTTGAGAGAAAGAGAGAACAAGTGGCAGTGGGGGCAGAGGGAGAAGGAGAAGCAGATTCCTGGCTAAGGAGGGAGTCCAATGCAGGACTGAATCCCAGGACCATGGGATCATGACCTGAGCCAGAGTTAGAAGCTTAAACAACTGAGCCAACCAGGGGCCCAGCAACATGGCACTCTTGACATTCGGCATATTTTCTCTGGTCAGTTTTCTATGTATTTTGGATTCTAAGATCATAGTGATTGTTTTATGCTACGTATTGTCAGAAGCATTTCTACTTTGTCATAAAATATCCTTTTAAGTCTCATTTCTAATGAATGCCTAAAATATCTTTAAAAAAAAAAAAAGAACTACAGAGGTGCCTGGATGGCTCAGTCATTAAGCATCTGTCTGCCTTCAGCTCAGGTTATGATCCCAGAGTCCTGGGATGGAGCACTGCATTGGGCTCCCTGCTCGCCAGGAAGCCTACTTCTCCCTCTCTCACTCCCCTCGCTGTGTTGCCTCTCTAGCTGTGTTTCTCTCTGTCAATAATTAAGTGAATAAAATATTTTAAAAAAAAATTTACAATAGCACTATGCAACAGAGCAAACCAGTCTTAATTTTTAAATGAACTAAATATTCAAGTTATAAGCCTTAATAAGCGACTTCATGAAAGATAAAAGTAATCTTTGAAAGTTAGGAAATATATTATATGTTAATATTTAATGTTCTACTCCATAAGTAATGAATAAAGTTATTTTTGATGTCTCTAAATTACTGAACTAGCATTGTGTAGTACTTAGAGGACTTGTTGTTCCTAACAAGCTAGAAAATAAGAATGGGGGTAAATTTTCACAAAAAGTGAATTACCTGAAATGTTAATAATTTTTAAAATTAAGCATTTGATTGATGTCATCTGAAAGTTAATAAAGTCATAAAATCAGAATAATAGAACTAGAAGAGATTTCTAGAAACCAACAGACACTGTTCCTTGACTCATTTATTGGACTGTACCATAGCTGCAATCAGATCATAGGAATTAACAATTTATTTTAATCCAAAATACCAAATGAGATAACCATTAAAATTTGATTGTTTGGATTTCTGACTCCAACATGTAAAAGCCTGGAAGGTGTCACTTCCATCCTTGAAACAGGTAAAAGCTGGACAAAACTAAAATCCCTGCCTTTTGGGGGGTCCATCAAAGAACTGAGGTTGCAAAGAATCTGCCACCCTGCAACCCAGGGAGATGGATTCAGAGAGACAGCTGAGCTCCACTTACCTAGAACCCAAGCCTTTGGAGCCATAAATGGGTAGGACACTTAAATGATAATTTTAATAAATTGCTGGCAGCTAAATGTAGACGAGCATGACAGTGTGCAAGTCCAAGGAGGTGCTGTTTGAGGGGGAATCTCCACACTTTCATGAATTTTACTTCTAGGAACCCCAAAATGTTCTTACCTGTGAGTGAAGAACCAGCAAAGTCCCCACCACCACCACCACCACCCAGGGCTCTGCCAGGCAGAGAGAAGAGTAACTCCTGGGAAGTGCAGTTGGAGCTAACTGCCCAACCTTAAGTGTGAGCTGCACAGAGTGATTTCCTTCCAAAGAGTACAGCAGGAGAAATAGGGAAAGAAGGCGCGTGGTCCAGTGGAGAAACCTGAAAAGCAGTGCCTCAGCCAGGCAGCCAAGTTCGGCTTCAACTGTGAAAAGTCAGGTCCATAGCAGGTACCTTTACATGATATGATGAAAATGGCACTTTACTTCTCTGTCTTCCTCCCCAAAATACGTAACCCCAGTATAATCATGAGAAAAACACTGAACAAATCCCAAACGAGAGAAATTCTTTATCTCTGCAATACTCCCCCAAATTATCAAAGTTATCAAAACCAATTAAAGTCTGAAGAACTAAGTGTAATGTGTTATCTTACATGGGCTCCTGGAACAGAAATAGGACATTAGGTAAACTCTGAGGAAATCTGAATAAAGTGTGCATTTAAGCTAATAATAATATATCAATATTGGTTCACTAATTGTGACAAATGTACTACACTAATTTTAAGATATTAATAATAGAGGAAATTGGATGTGGGATATATAGGAAGTCTCTGTATTATCCTCACAATATTTCTATAAAAACTATTCTAAATAAAACATTTATTTTAAAGGAGCAAAGGCTAATAAACATGAAATAATCTAATGCTGGTGATGAAAAGCTTACAAAATAATGTAAATATTAATAGTTTGTTATAACACAGATAATTATTAATTAAAATTAAAGAATTAGATGTTATTTCCTCATTAAAGTCTAATTTTCAGCTTGGTATGTGTTCTCAAATATAAGCATATTGCACTTACTATATAATTTTTATTGAAATGATAAAGTAAAATGACAGTCTTGTTTTTCTAATATTTCAGTTATTTGATAAAGAAACACAGTCCATCCAAAGAAGGATATTTCTCATTCTTCTTCCTCTCATCCAAGAGAAGAGTGGGAAAATACCTGGTAGAGCATTTTCCCAATTAAATTTCATAAAATCACAATTTTTTTCTACAGGAAAAACAGAAAAGTAGAATGGCGTTTTTTTTTTGGTTTTTTTTTTTGGTCCATTTGTATTTTTGTTTCTATGTTCAGTTAGCCAACATTAGTTTTTGATATAGTGTTCAACAATTCCTTAGTTTCATATAACACCCAGTGCTCATCACCACACATGCCCTCCTTAATGTCCATCACCCTATTACCCCCTCCTTCCCTCTGTAACCTCAGTATGTTTCCTGGAGTTCAGAGTTCTCATGGTTTGTCTCCCTGTCTGAATTGTTCCCACTCAGTTTTCCCTCCCTTTCCCTGTGGTCTTCTGCACTATTCCTTATATTCCACATATGAGTGAAACCATATGATAATTTCTCTCTCTGCTTGACTTATTTCACTTAGCATAATTCCCTCCAGTTCCATCCATGTTGATGCAAATGGTGGGTATTCATCCTTTCTGATGGCTGGGTAATATTCCATTGTATATATGAACCAAATCTTCCTTATCTGTTCATCTGTTGAAGGACATCTGGGCTCCTTCTACAGCCTGGCTATTGTGGACATTGCTGCTATGAACACTGGGCTGCATGTGTCCCTTCTTTTCACTACATCTGTGTCTTTGGGGTGAATACCCAGGAGTGGGAATTTTTTAATGAAATATTACATTCCTCTCTTGAAGAGCCACAGTGCACTTTAGCATAGAAGACTAAGAAGTCCTAAAGTAAAGACAGTTTGTGTGATCATTGTATAGTTTTTCACAAAGCACATATTAACATCTGAAAGAACACCAGATTTCCGAAAAACAAAGTGCATTCAGATCATTCAGGAAGAGCTTTAATCAAAATAATTTAAAATGCCCTTCTTAATCACTCCAGATGCTTCTGTCTGGCATTCATATGGCTCTGCTGTATCATTATTTATCCTTCATTACATGTCCAGCCTCTATTTTGGACTCCTTCACCACAAAAGCTCCTCTCTCTTCATCTGGAAATTAGTTTGATTTCTGAGATTTGCTTATGTCTACCTATCTGAAATGCCTTCTTCCTTCTCTCCTCTACAAAGTATTCCCTCTTTCAAAGACTAGCTTAAGTCACATTATTGCACGAAGCTCTCCCTGACCTCTCCTGGCCCTAACCATTTCTTTCTTCATTCTTCCTCCTACTGTCTATGATGTTTACTTTGCCATTGACTGCACAATGTCCAATGACTTCACTCCGTATATCTCAAAATGTGTTTCCGTAGACCATCCAAGTTTTACTTGGTTTCGTCTTTCCCAAACAGATCTTAATACTAGAAATTCATATACCTCAGTAGAGAAAATGTTAACTTGGCTACTATTTGTGTGTCTCTGAATGCTTGCATGTGTCATGTCCCTCAGATAATTGTTTGAAGCAAAAAATAAGTCCTTCACTTGATGGTAACTGACCAAATATAATTTTTAACATATAGTACATGACAAATACATGTTGCATTAACATATTCCTGAGCAGTCGTGGGTTCAGGTATTCCAAAATCATCTGTATATTCAAGAAACTTGTTTAAGAATCTTCCTTCTATCACCAGAAGCCAAGTGTATGGAGTCACCACCACAACTTCCAACCTAAATCTCAATCCCAGACTCAGATCCTTAGATTCTTAACTAAAGGTACTATATATCTCAAAGAAAAGCATCATTTATCATAAGAATAATCTTTGTCCAAGTTCCTGAGCTTTCTCTGAGCTCATTGATGGAGTCTTCATTCATCTCCTATGCAAGCCCTTATCTGCACATGAGTCTGTCTGAGGTACTAGTTTTAGCTATTACATGTGTGGCTTTCATTTTTTTCAAAGTTTATTCACACAGTAGGTATAATGCAAGCATGGAGAAGAAGTACATGAAAATATTTTATAAAAAGCAAAATAGAATTCAAGTCAAAAGAAATTAACTGTGTCATGTGATGGAGCAAGTGCAGGACCAGGAAAATATGTAGTTTACTGTTAGCTAAGATGGAGAGAGAACTTGTTTCTTCAGGTGCAACCTCAAAATCCACTCTCTATATTAGCATTCTCAAGAAAATTATATGAATTTTATGAAAAGGAGTGCTGATCCATGTGTTCAGACATAAAAAAGAGACACTCCATGTATGTGTGGTGCAGAGGCTGGGTGTTAAACTGAATTACCATTTGTCTCATTATGAAATTGTTCAGTGCATCTCTTCTGCCCTTTTTATTGTTATTTTCTCTATTGCCAAAATTGCACTTAAGATATGCTAAACTTTGTGGGCACTTTTGAATATCTATGGTGTTATATCATACATCTGTAATGGATATATTACAGTATATTCTCCACTGAACATAACACTTTTTTTTTCAGTTAACTGCCCCTAACTGTGCTTTATCAAGTCCCACTAAAAAGAAGAGGTCTTCTTAAGGATGCCATAACTTCTCTGATCCTTTGTGACTTACAACGGTATCATTTAGATATTTTAAGTAGTGCTATTGCTTTTACAGTTTCAGTCTCAAACCTAAAGCAGATTCTCCTTTTCCTCTTCCCTATTCAGCTACAATATCTCTTTGTGTCTAACTCAGGAGAAGGAAGTGGAGTCCTGGAGTCTGCTTTTTATTCCTCTTTTTCCTTTCTCAGAGCTATAGCTCTACCTCCTTGTAGGGGAGGAAGAGAAAGAGGGAAAAGGGGAAACAGCTCACTTCACTGAGTGGGCATGCTGGTTTCCCCTTGATGCACCATAGCAGTTCTAGCTACAGGATGGTAGATAGGAAGGCATAGGTGCTGCTCTAATAGACCTATGCAGCGCTCCTTCACTCTGTCATTCCCTTGTAAAATGGAACCACTTCTGGATGACCTCCAGCTTATGGATTTGGGCAACATCCCTCTGATTCATAGTTCCCTTCTTTTTCCATAATGCACCAGTTGCAGAACGACTCCAGTATCATTGCCCTCAATAGTCAGGCATATGGAGGGGTATCCTCTTTTCCATATTTATTTAAACTGGACATTAGTGGGGTGTGTTCTGGTTTTCTCTCTGCATTGTAATATCTCATCATGCCATCTTTCTTTAATTCTCTCTTCCTGTGCTTTAATATACATTGGCAGTTTACAAGGTTCTCTCATGAAGCATGTGTCTAAGTTGAGCAAACTGGCAGTCTCTTCTACTTTGAGGCTCTGGAAAGTCATAGATGATTCTCTCATCACTCTCTCCACGGACCTTCCTTAGCTTAAAAAAGAGGAGACACCAGCACACTTCCCTCTACACCTCAAGGGGTAGGATGGTGGTCAATGAAGGGGTAAGTTCTCCCAGAAAACCCTTTTGGGAGGTAAGCATCTCCAACTGTTGTTAGTTCTCTAAAACTCAGGAACACTTAACTCCTTTTATACCTAGCCTTGGTCTTCCCAAAGCAAAAGGAAATAAATTCTCTTTCAACACATAAATTGTAAACTATGTGGACAGAGATGCTTCACTCTTCTTTGAGGCCTTATATGTGGCACAGAGCCCTGTGCTTCCACTCAAAAAAATACTCATTTATTCATTCTAGAGCCACCTATGGTTGATCCTTAACAATGTGGTCTAGTTTTTGCATTCTGAGGATACTTACCTGATCCTGATGATAAGTAAACTTTCTCTGTATGCTTTTAGGCCAGAAAGAAAGATTATGACCTACGTTTAAATATTTAACTTTATGAATGCTGAGATGCCCTTAACCACATTTGAAACTTCAATGAGTGATACTAAATAAGGAAAGACACTGGTCACTAGCTTTCCAATCTTTGGTGTTGACTTTCCAAAAAGGAACAGCAAATTCAATGAATAAGCTAGAATCCTGTCTGCATACTGCAACATGGTTGTTCCTTTAGCTTCTAGAAGACTTCCTGACTCAGAGGAGGCACTTGGCCAATTTTTAGCTAATAGGACAAAAGAGTACCTGGATAAGAAGCTATTTATCCAGTAGGAGAACATATTTAAAAGGTTTCCTGGCCATGATCTCACCATTGGATATTTGATAGAAGAATAGGATGGGACTCTTTCTGTAACAATTTTGACTATGACCTAAAGTGGAAACAAGTTAACGGGTGCCAAAATGGCTCCTGTATCCTAAAAGGATATTCTCTAGAATGGGTAACTGGTACTGCATGAAGCAGCAACAGAAGCCCCACCTGGGGCCCTGCTGGAAATGCAGACTCTCAGGCCACAGTGCAAACCTACTAAATCAGATCCTAGGTTAACAGCCTCCTCGGGTGATCCCTATGGACAGAGCATGCAAAAGGGCTAATGTCAACTTCATTCCTAAACTCACTGACCGGAAGTGTATAAAAGGATTAAAGCCAGAAAAGGAAAAAAAGGGAGCATTTCCTTGGAGTGTGCTCTTGAAGAGCTGTGGTATTTCTCTGTCCTCTACCTAGTTGGAGGCAGAGGAAACTTAAAAAGAAATACTCAGAGAGAGTTTGGCCTGACTCTTTTCTCTTGGGGTTTATGAAAATGTCTACAGGCAAGACAACTGGCTAAGAGCTTTGACTGCTTGATAAAGAAGGAGCATTGAGAACTGTGCTGCACTAAAACCGACTCTGGGAGGTTAATGTGTTTTCTCTCTGTGGACCAAATGTGGACCATGAATCAGGCAGCCAGCTGGAACTGCTATGAATCATGCCCAAGAGGCTGCTATGGAGAGACACATTCAAGGGATGGCGCATAAAGAGCTGGATGCCAGAGGCTGAGGAAGGAATCTGTGCCCGCCTGGTGGGACCAGTGCTGCGTGCATCTAGAGGCTAGCAGTTGAAAGGGCCCAGAGGGGATTTCACAGACAAACACAGAGGTAGCCCATGAGAGGCAGAAACAGCCTTGGAAAGGTACAGTCCCAGAAGATACCATCACAGATGACATTTTATCAGCCACCCAAGATCACACTTTCACCCACCAACCAAAACCCCTAAAGAAGGCAGAGGAAGTCTAATGAACGGGTAGGAAGAAGGAAGTGAGGAAACAGATGAAGTCTTCCTACTCCACTCCCTGCAGCAGGCTGACCAGACCCAAAAGATCCCAATTGGAGTGTGGAAAAAACTGACTTTGAATGCAGTTCAAAGTTTTTAATATTGCACTACATTGGACAGTTAAATAATTCCATTATTTATGGAAATGACCTGTAACCAGGCCATAAGAACTTTTATTTTCTAAGAACAAATTCAGCTATGGAACCTGCCAAAAAATTTCCCAAAGTTTCAGGAAAAATTATCTTATAAGTCTGAGACGTCAAGGAAATGGAGCCTAGATGTTTTGGACTCATATTACAACAAATGCAGCTCATTCAATGTACATGTTACACAAATAAGAAAAGATGTAGAGAGAAGAAATCAGATAATATTTTATGTTACCTTTTGCTGAGCTACTATCTATAAGCCTTTTCTTTTAACCTAGACTTCACCAACAGCATTATACTTCAATGTGAGCAAACTAGTACTATCAAAAACACAAATTTTTATTTTTGCTACCAGTATCAATTTCAGTAAGAGTCAAGGGTAGCATGATGATCTGAAGACTCTGACTTCAGTAAGAGTCAAGGGTAGCATGATGATTTGGCCAGGGAGCCAAATAGATGACTAAGGAAAGAAGGGACAGAAAACACAGGGAACTTAATGAACATCTCAAAATTAACATGTCCAAACATAATTTCTGGAAATGCAAACCCAGGCCCATTGCTTGGTTTAGAACAGAAATTTGAAGCTAAGATGATACAAGGAATAACCTAGGAATAACGTAGTAATAACAATGCCTGACTTAGATAAAGAAATCGTCTAGAGAAATTCCCCATAATGGAGAATGACTGATGGATTTTTAGCACCTCGGTGTCTAATAATAAGTCTTAAGGTGGTGCTTCACCGGCGCTGGGCTAGCCTGGAATCCCCTCCCTCAGTTTCCAAAACTTTACCAACAATCTCCTACACACAACTAATTTCTTATACTAATGGCATTTTGAGTGAAGGAAAAAATATTTAAGGATGTTGGCAGGTTGGTCAAGAAGGGCACATAAACAGAAGTGAGATAGAGAATGGATACAGAAGAGACAGAGAATCCACCAAAACCCAAAAATCAGAGCATAGAGAGCCGCTTGGATTCATAGCTCAGTCCTGCTGTCTACTAACAGTGTGGCCAAGTAAGACAAAAATGGATACTGAGAAGTGGGGTGCTGCTGAAAATGTGGAAATGGCTTTGGAACTGGGTAATGCTAAAGACTAGAAGAGTTTGAGATACATGCTAGAAAAACCCCCAACTGCCACGAACAAAATTGAAAAGTTGTATCCAATTGGAGCTCAGAAAGAAAAAATAACTGCAGAGAATGAAAGAGGAGAACCGTTATATTAGAAACACACAGTCGGTAGGAATATGGATGATAAAGACCATTCTGACAGAGGCTCAGATGGAAATGAGGTATCTGTTATTAGATGGTGAAGAAAAGACCATCCTTGTCATAAAGTGCCAAAGAATATGGTTGAACTATCTTCAAGTTGTAGTGTTTTCTGGAAGGCAGAACTTACAAACAATGAAATTGAATATTTAGCTGAGGACCTTTCTAAGCAAAGTATTAAAGAAGTAGCATAGTTCCTTCAGACTGCTTATAATAAAAGAAGAGAGAAATTAACTAAAGATGGAATTGTTAAACAAAAGAGAACCAGAACTTAAAGATTTGAAAAATTCTCAACCTGTCCATATTGCAAAAAACGAGAAGGCATGTTTGGAAGGGAACATCAGTGGTGTGAGGGAGCAATTGTCTTAAAAGGAGATTAGTAAAGATGGGAAAAATCATAGACTTAATCAACTATCTCAGTCCAGCAATAGACATGGGATTAAGCCAGCAGAAACACTGCCAGATGAGACTAAAGGAGTAAACAACCTAAAATGAAAGAAGACTGTTAGACTTCTTAGATCCTACAAGACCAGACCACAGCACTTTTTGGTTGCAGGCATGAGCTATTCTTTGAGACAAGAGAAGAGGAACCTCAAAGGAAATTCAAATATTAGACCTGCTATTCCAATTATAGGCCCAGAAAGGCTAGGTTGTCTCTACCTTGATTTCAAAGAACCTGGCCAATGCCTAATGGAGCAGTGGGGTTGGTCTGCTATAGAGCTCTGGGTCACATCTCTAGCCCTGAGAGAGCTGCAACATAAGCAGTGCCACTGCAAAAAGCCAGGAAGTAGGCAGGGCTCTACAGAGCTCTAGAGGTGATGTTACTACTGTAATAGGTCCAGAAGGTAGGACCTCTGTCCCAGTGGGTTCAGAAAGTGAGACCACTGCTCCAGTGGAGTCAGAAGACAGAGCATCAAACCAAAGAAGGTTATTCTCAAGCCTTAAGATATCAAGGAGTTACCTTGCTGGGTTTTGGACTTGTTGGGATCCATAAGCCTTCCTTCCTTCCTATTTCTTCCTTTTAGAATAAAAATGTCTGGCCCATGCATCTCCCACCACTGTATTTTGAAAGCACATAATTTATTTGATTCCACAGTTTCAACACTAGAGAAGAGTTTTTGCTTCAAGACTAGTCTCATTCATAGCTCATTTGGATGGTATTTAGATGAAACTTTGGACTTCATACTCTAGATTGATACTAGAAAGAGTTAACATGGGGTAGGGAGGCTTGTTAAAATAGAATGAATGCACTTTGCACATGAGAAGGACATGAACTTCAAAGGTGGGGGCAGAATGCAATGAACTAATACCCCCCCAATTTATATGTTGCAATTCTAACCCTTAGTGTGATGGTATTAGAGGTGGGACCTTTGGGAGGTGATTAGGTCATGAGGGTGGAGCCATCGTGAATGAGATTAGTGCCATTTTAAAAGAAATCTCACAGAACTTCTTTGTTCTCATTCTGCTGTGTGAGGACATATGGAGCAGGGAGTATATTCTTTTTTTTTTTTAAAGATTTTATTTATTTGACAGCGAGAAACACAGCAAGAGAGGGAACACAAGCAGGGGGAGTGAGAGAAGGAAGAAGCAGGCTTCCCGTGGAGCAGGGAGCCCGATGTGGGACTTGATCCTGGGTCTCCGGGATCATGACCTGAGCCGAAGGCAGTCGCTTAACAAACTGAGCCACCCAGGCATCCCGTCTTTTTAAACACCAAATCTGCTGGTACTTTGATTTTGGACTTCCCAACCTCCAGAACTATGAGAAATAGATGTTTGCTGTTTAAGCTACTCAGTGTATGATTCTGTTATGGCAACCCAAGCTGACTAAAACAGTGATCTTAGATGAGTGTTTGACCTCTTTATACTTGTTTCCTTACCTCTAAAATGAAAGTTATAACAGAATCTACTCCAAGGAGTTATCATGAGACTCTAGGAGATAATGTATGTAGAGAGAATATAAAAATACCCAGAACTCTTTTGTTGATGATGTTGTGGTGGTGGTCATGCATGATGATTTTGAGGAATACTGGGTTTCCCACCATTCATTGGATGGGGGATAAATCATTCTATTGGCTACTGCATGAAAATGTGATCTACATAATGCAAAAAAATGTTTGTGTGCCAGGGAGCCTCCCTCATATTACTATAAGAAATTGCATTTCTCTGCCTTCTACCTCCTCACACCTGCCTACCATGTCTACCACCCCACACACAGAACAACCTCCAAATCCTTCTGCAAAAAATTCTAGGTGTTTATAAGGGAACTCACTGATGCTAATGAGTACAACTACCTCGGCAGCCATCCTGAGACTGCCACGTTTCTCCTCTCCTAAACCATCTGTCTCTCTTGTATACTGACAAGGTTTCTGCTGAGAAGGCTCCATGAAATTATTGTTGCCAAAGGTCCTCATGCTGAGATTCATGAGTGCCTACTGAAAGTACTCTCCTTTATAGTTCTCTGCTCCCCATGCACACTGATATACACCACTGTGCAAGCCTCCTTATGTGATAGGTTTGTTTGCTGGGATGAAGCCTTCCCAGGCCCTGCCATCCAAGACATAAATGATGGCTCTTGTTCATAGACTGGTCGTTATTTTCATGGTTGCAAAGTGACTGCCTATATATGATAGCTGGTTGTTATTACAGAAACTATGGCAATATAGTAAGAGAGTGCATATGACAGAGTAAGAAATTGTACCCAGAACCCAGACAATAAGTCCAGGTGGGCAGTTTCTGCAATCAAATAAGATAGTATCTAGAGTTCTAGAGTTTATCACATACATTTTTTAGTTTTCCATGTATTATAATATTTTGACATCTTAAAAAAGTAAAATTTTGTCTGGGGAACGACTGCCCCTTCTGGGACTGGCCAATTTTTGGAGATAATAAAGGATTCAGTCAAAAACATGCCTTATATATGCAAATTAACCAGTCTAGAACCCTGCCTCTCTCTGGCCTGTGTACCTTAAGAGACAATATTCTGCATTAATCATGCCAGGGCCACTAAGACAACTAGAGATCACTCCCATAGTTTAGAGTCTGCCAAAATTATTCAAACTAGGCAATTCTAAACTGTTGACCCTGCCCCATTTTATATTTCCCAGAGAAACCCCAACAAAGTTTGTGACATGAGCTCTCCCCTCATTACTATATTCTGCCTTATGTTCACCCTAGTGGTTTTTTCATGTGGTTCTGCATGTCACACCATGCCTCCTGTCTCCAGAAGCTGTGAGTATAAAAAACATTGTTTTCTGAGCCTCTCCTCTGTCTTTTCTTGTGGCCACACCAGACTGAACATCTCATAAAAGAATCTAGAACACCAAGTAAAGCAGTTAGTAAGCCCCAGCTCAGCAGGACCTCACCTTGGAGAGGCAGAAGACCACTGCTGCTAATATAAACATCACCCTTACAAGAAAATGGAGAGACATAAGAAACCAAGCTTCCTGAACATTCTCAAGACTAATACCTTCTGGTGCCATTTGTTGAGTGTGTATCTTTTACATTTATTGCAGCAAAGTCAACTTCTAACAGATTTAAGTATGAGAATACCTTTAATGCCAAGCCTGAGAGCCTCTGCAGGACTGTTTCCCCACACATGCTCCAAAAGTAGGACCTCCCCTCCTAATTTCATCATGGTGTGCAGTTTCAGGGTATGCTGCTGATCATAGGACACAAACCTGTGACCTCTCTACCTGTTGGCTTTCTCTCAGCTGGAAGTTCTGGGGAGTTATCATCTGTGTAGAACTGATTTATGAGGATTGATTTATGAGGACTGGAAAAGAAATATCCTAGGTTCCTTGCCCCTCTAAAGTCTATACTATATTGTAGGTTTGACCTCTGGGTGTCAAGAGCAGAAACTTGCTCAATAACAATGTTTATTTGCTTCCTTCCCTACTCTGTCTCAATTTCCACTCTTCTATGGGGGCTTCCTGTGATCACTTCACTCAAATCCTTATCTGGGGAACCCAATCTAAAACAAACATTTACCTTTGATAAGAAAATTTCCCTCCCCCTACCAAAGCACATTTCTATCCATTTTTTATTTCCCAGATTTCAAAGCAAGTTTATCTTAGGTCTCCAAGCTTTCCAAAGATCTTATAAAATGTTTTTTTTTTCCACTTACTTGTATCCCTTTGTACCTTGAATCCAGGCATTCAAACCATCTTCTGCTATTATTATTGTTTCACATGTTTATCTGTCTCTTCCAAGTAACAGGTAAAGAACTTGGGAAAAGGAATTGACTCTTAAACACCTCCCTACTTCTCCAAAATGCCTACCATAGTATTTAGCAATAAACATACAGTGAGTATCTGTACATAAGTTCATAGCAAATTTATCAAGTATAAGTTGAATACTGTTAGGTGCCTGCCTCAGAGGGATTCCTTTGAGATCTATGGAAGTATAGGCATAGGAAGGGATTTAGAGTACTTTCCCCTTAAATCTGGCCTAATAAATTTTGGTATCATCATTTCTAGTATCTGTGTTCATATCTGGTTCTGGTACAGTTCTTTTGGTCATGGCACTCGGCTCAGAGCAAGACTACCACACCTCACCTTACTAAAACAGTACCCATTGTATTTCATACTAAACTGTAAAACTTAGGCAACTCTTCAAAGTCTTAGTGTAAAACTACTAGCTGATCATCCCTACCCTACAAACTAAACTAGGGTCTCTGGATCCTTTAGAATGGTTCAAACTAACTAATGTTTTCTAATACGATCCCATTCCATATTAGGTAATATCAATAGTGGTACAAAGGTAAAGACAAACAAAATAGTTCAGAATAATAATGATGATTTGGGTAATGGTTTGTTTTTATTTTCTTTCTCCCACAAACTCCAGAGCTTACAATGTAGAACAATCAGTTTTGCAATGAGTGTTATACTACAAAACATAGTAGATGTTCAATAAGCATAAGAATGAAGAATAAGTAACTCTAGCAGAAATGCAAAAAAGAAAGTCACTAAAAGCCAATATGTAATTTAGAGATTTATTAAAAATGTACTTTGGGGGTGCCTGGGTGGCTCAGTGGGTTAAAGCCTCTGCCTTCAGCTCAGGTCATGATCCCAGGGTCCTGGGATCAAGGCCCATGTCGGGCTCTCTGCTCAGCAGGGAGCCTGTTTCCTCTGCTCTCTCTGCCTGCCTCTCTGTCTACTTCTGATCTCTCTGTGTCAAATAAATAAATAAAATCTTTTAAAAAAAAATGTACTTCAGCATAGTAAAGTTCCCATATGGCAACCCAACCTATGATGTTAGCTAACGTCATACTCAATGGTGAAAGGCTTAAACCTTTTCCTCTTAGATCAGGAAGAAGTATGCCCACTCTAAGCACTTTTATTCAATACACTATTGGAAGTCACAATCAGGCAATAAAAAGAAAATTCATGCAAATCAGAAAGGAAGAACTAAAACTCTTACTATTTGCAGTGACTGATATTATATATAGAAATATATATTGTCACCTGGAAAGATACAGTCAGAGATTAGAAGAATTAATGCTCTTCAAATGTCTATACTGCCCAAAGCAATTTACAGATTTAATGTAATTCGTATCAAAATACCAATAGCATTTTTCACAGAATTAGAAAACAATACTACTAGGATGTGTATGGAATCACAAAAGACCCCAAATAGCCAAAGCCATCTTGAGAAAGAAAAACAAAGCTAGAGGCATCACAATCCCAGATTTCAAGATATACTGCAAAGCTGTAGTAATCAAAATCATATGATACTGGCATAAAAACAGATGCATAGATCAATAGAACATCATAGAGACCCCAGAAATAAACCCACTCTTTTGTGGTCAATTAATCAATGACAAAAGAAACTAGAATATACAATGGGGTAAAGATAGTATCTTCAATAAATAATGCTGGGGAAACTGGACAGCTACATACAAAAGAATGAAACTGGCCACTTTCTTATAACATATACACAAAAGAGACTTCAAAATGGGTTAAAGAGCTAAACACAAGACAAAAAAAAAAAAAAACCATAAAATTCCTAGAAGAAGACACAGGCAGTAATTTTTTTGACACTGGATGTCAGAACATTTTTCTAGATATATCTCCTGAGGTAAGGGAAACAAAAACAAAAGTAAACTACTGGGACGACACCAAAATATAAATCTTCTGCACAGCAAAGGAAACCATCTACAAAATGAAAGGCAAGTTAATGAACAGGAGAAGCTATTCACAAACAATATATTTGACTAGGGTCTAATATCTAATATATAAAGAACTTATACAACTCAACACTAAAAAAGACAAAAAAATCTAATTAAAAATTGGCAGAGAACTTGAACAGACATTTTTCTAAAGAAGACATCCAGGTGGCCAACAGAGACATGAAACGATGTCAACATCAGGGAAAGGCAAATCAAAACCACAATGAGATATCACCTCACACCTGTCAGAATGTCTAGATTTTTTTAAAAAGTCAGTAAGTAGTAAGTGTTAGCAAGGATGTGGGGGAAAGGGACCCTTGTGCACACTGGTAGGTATGCAAAATTGTGCAGCCACTGTGGAAACAGTATATAGGTTCCTCAAAAAATTAAAAATATAAATACCCTATGATCCAGTAATTTTACTATTGGGCATTTACCCAAAGAAAATGAAAACACTAATTTGAAAAGAATATACACCCTTACGCTTATTGTAATATTATTGACAGTGGCCAAGATATGGAAGAAATGCAAATGTCCATTGATAAAGATGAATGGATAAAGAAGATGTTACCTACATATGTAATGGAACATTACTCAGCTATAAAAAAGATTGCAATCTTGCCATTTGTGACATGGATGGACCTAGAAGGTATTATGCTAAGTGAAATAATTTAGGCAGGGTAAGGGAAATACCATACAATTTCACTCATATGTGGAACCTAAAGGTCAAAACAAATAAACAAACAAAAAGCAGAAACAAACTCATAAATACAGAGAACAAAGCAATTGTTGCCAGAGGGAAGGGGGATGAGGCTTTGGCCAAATGGGTGAAGGGGAGTGGGGGATACAGGCTTCCAGTTACAGGGTGAATAAGTCACAGGGATGAAAGCTACAGTATAGGGACTATAGTCAGTGGTATTGTAATAGTATTGCATGATGACAGATGCTATCTAGCTACACTTGTGACGAGCAGAGCATAATGTAAAAGACTATGGAATCACTACATGGACATGTGAAACTAATGTAACATTATGTGTCAATTATAATAAAAAAAATTTTTAGAAATATCAATTATGCATCTGCAGATGGATAAAGTGAGGAGGTTAGAAACCATTTGAAAGAAACCCTCTCTCTCAAGGAGATTGGAAATGTTCAATCAAAGCAGTTTATCTCATGGTAGTATTAAATGAAGTAATTACTGAGGTAGAGTTATCTGAACTTTTCCCAACTAGAGGTATCCTATACTGAGGTTTTTGCTTATTTACTTCCAGAAGTGTCCAAGAGGTGGTGAAAACGGTTGATGAGATTAAATGAATCAGCTGTCTTTGGGTATAACCCATTCCTCCACTATTTGCCTCCATCCAAATAAGTACTTTCTCTCCATCTTGCCCTCCCTCTCTGCCTCATTAAATCCCCTTCAAAGATGGTGGAAGGGTACAAACCCAAGTGATGCCATTTCATTTATAATTGTAAAGGAAGGAAATTGACTGTCAAGTTTTCATGTACAGATTCATCCTTTTCTAAAAGGCAGTTACATCTGAAAATGTCACTCTGAGAAGATTAAGGAAATTGTTGAAATAAGTTACAATAATGATCAAATTGCTGGAAAAAATAATAGGCAATTAAAATCAGCAAAATTCAGTTAATTGGTCTGCTGTAATTTATTCTTTTTTGAGAAGTTTTTATTTAAATTCTAGTTAATTAACAGTGTAATCTTAGTTTCAGCTGTACAACATGGTGATTCAACACTTCCATACAACACCTGGTGCTCGTCACAGTAAGTGTGCTCCCTAGTCCCCATCACTGATTTTACCCATCCCCCCACCCACCTCCACTCGGTTACCATCAGTTTGTTCTCTATAGCTGAGAGTCTGTTTCTTGGTTTGCTTCCTTTTTTCCCCTTGCTCATTTGTTTTGTTTCTTAAATTCCACATAGGAGTGCGATCATATGGTATTTGTCCTTCTCTGATTGACTTATTTTGCTTAGCATTACACTCTCTAGTTCCATCCATGTTGTTCTGAATAGCAAGATTGCATTCATTTTTTATATAGCTGAATAATAATCCATTATGCATATATATGTATATTGTGTGTGTGTATATATATACACACACAATGGAGATATATCTATCATCTATCTATCTATCTATCTATCTATCTATATACATATATATATATATATATATATATGTATGTATCTTTATCCATTTATCTGTTGGTGGAATGCTGCAATTTATTCTTCAAATGAACCTCTGATTTGGATGCTCAGGCATTTCATAAAATGACTCACTTTTTATTTGTTTCTAGAATTGAATTATCCAAAGGTTTATACATTTCTGAGTGACACAAAGTTGAGGATTTCGCTTTTGTATCTATAGGTTTCACATTCTGCTTTCGTTAACAATTTGCCCTAATGCTATACCTAATTTTTCACTTACTCTCTCCCTTCCATCTACTTTTCTTCATCTTTCCAAAACATGTAATATTGGTCCTTGTTAAATGGGCATTCAACATAAACACAAGATCTGTACCCACTTGCCATGTAAGAACTCAAAATCATCTTATATATACCAAGAGGCTTTCCTATGCATTTAAAAACATCTAACACACTTTGTTTTCATAATAGATGCAAATGCAGACATAACTATATAAAACCACGAGCTACAAACAAACAGCAGAAAGCAACCAAGTGTCTCCGTTGACAAATGCAGCTTGTTTATAAGGCCATGGTGAAACTTAGACCCTTCAATAAAGCAGTCAAGGTCTTGTAAAGCACATCAGTTTCTAGACCTCCCTGACATCCATATCTGAAAGACAATTTTACCCCTTCCCCTGACCTGTTACCTCCTCTCTCATTCTCAATTGCCTTACTTTTTGGAGATTTCCTTCATAAAACTTACCACCATCTGAAGGTACATTATGTACTTATTTTAGTTTTTTGTTTTTGTTTTTGTTTTTTAATTTGATTACCATCTGCCTGTCCAAGCCGAAGGCAGGAACTTTGGACTGTCACTGGTGTATATAAAGCACCTGGACACATACCTGGAACATAACAATACTTCCTACATTTCTGTTAAGTAAAGGCAAGCAGTAAAAGAAAATGGGAAGAAAGTAAATGGTGGAAAGGAAAACTGATTTTGGAGTTAGAATGTCCTGAATTTGCAACACAGCTTCATTGCTTCTTTTGTTGTTGTTTCCAGATTTAGCAAGGTGTGATCAACGAAGAAAATTGTAAGATATTTAAAATATACAACATGATGATCTGATATATGTATATATGTGAAAGGATTCCCCCTCACTGAGTTAATTAACACATTCCACCACTCCACATACTTAGTTTTTTGTGTAGTTGAGAATACGTAAGTTCTACTCTGTTAGCAAATTTTAATTTTACAATTAAAATTAATTATATAATTTAATTATACAATACAGCGTTACCAACTATAGTCACTGTGTTATACATTGTACCTTCAGACCTTACTCATCTTATAAGTGAAAGCTTGTACCCTTCTACCAACCTCTCCCTATTTACCCCACCGTCAACCTATGGCAACCATTTTTCTGCTTTCTGTTTCTATGAGTTCTATGTGTATAAGTACATATATTTTATAAGTATATTTATAAGTATATATATATGTATATATATATATACATATATATATACTTAGATCCACAAACAAGTGACACTATGTGGTATTTGTCTTTCTCTGTCTGGCTTATTTCACTTAGCATAATCCCTTCCAGTTTCACCCATGTTGTCTCACATGACAGAATTTCCTTCTTTTCTGAAGGAAGAATAATTTTCAATAGTATATATATCACACTTGCTTTATCCATTTATTCATTGACTGACACTTAGGTTATTTCTATACCTTGGCTATTGTTAAATATTTTTGCTAGAAACATGGGAATCCAGGTATCTCTTCAAGAGAGAATCTGAAAGTGAAATACAGGATGTATTCCATTTATCTAGGACCTTCCATAAATTAGAGTCCCTTCCAGGAATCATATTTTCCATGTTTGTTACAATATCCTGCTTTAGATCATCAAGGGAATTGCTTTTCATTTTAATATCACCATCAGTTGTGCAATTTGTGGTAATTTTTACCACTAGTAACAATGGTGTTTGTAAATGATTTGCCTTTAAAAATAAAGTAGTGTGAATTCAAGGTTATCTCGATTAACAACTTCATGCTCAGTCACTAGCATTCTGAAATGATCCTTGAGTGAGAAAGATCAGAGAGAAGGTACCGTATCTGACGGTATATCACCTTGCCTATGGAATGACCTTTAGTAAGTAAACAATATCTATTACGTGTCTCTGGAGAAAAAAAACCAAACATGTTGACACATCTTTGGAGATTTTTTAGGAATCAGTGTTTGTAGGAATACTGTGTATGTTCATCACCTACCCCGGTGACAGATGGTGGTGCAGAAGCATGGGGCGAAGCTAGGAAGAGAAGGGATTAAATTAGTAATTTGCATGTTGCTCAGAACCCATTTTTAAGCCAAATTACAATTATGCTATTTGTATACTGTGAAGTAAAAGAAAATTTCTATACACAAAAAACAAAGATCAAGGTAAATATTTGGCTAAATAGTCCTTTTTCTTTTTAATTGGCAAAGTTACCCACTCTAATAGGAAGGATATTTGGTTTGCATATATATTAGGTTATTGAGAGGTTTTCTTTATTGGCCTTGGAATGGCTACTGAGACTATAAACTGAGAACAGGAGCATAAATTACCTAATAATTGGGGACCAACAGACCCTCCTGGGTTTATTAAGAAATAAAGGAACTCTGCTATCCTCTAACCACGTCCACCAATCAGTTCACTCCCTCACCCACTTTATATTAGCAGAAGACAAAGGGGAGCAGAGAGGATCATTAGCATAGTTAGTTGTTAGCTTCCTCTCAGGAGGCACTATTCTTGCCCTCCTGCAGTCATGCCCATCCCTATAAAGTGAGGGACAAAGGGATGTGCCTATCTGAAGCCTGCATCTTCTTCAGATCATGCCAAGTACTCCAGAATTCTCTCTCCCAGTGGTCCTAAGCCTGCTTTTAAAGCCCACAAAGACTTCTTCCCTGAGGAGCACAATCGCTCCACCCCAATGGTGGCCAAAGCGTGGCTGTTTGCAGCAGGTGGCAGGAAGCCAGAGCTTACACAGGTTAGCTCCAGCAACTGCACACAAGTGTGCAAAGCCACAATTAGTATAAAATAGATCCAGGACTGGAAAGATAAGGATGGTAAGCTTGGGACCATGGGTGGAGAGAAGGGCAGGGATAGTTCATCCCATGTTAACACACAAAAAAATGGCAACAAATTCAAGAATTTTAAATTTTAACCTGGCCTTGAAGATCATTATGAATACATAATCAAGATAGGCGTACAAATACATTTGTTTAACACTTTGTTGGCTTGATACATAACTCTTTCATATTTAGACATAGGGGGTCTAGACCTCCATCTGTACTCACGCACCAGACTAAATGAGAAACACTTGTCACTTTCAATCACTTGTCTCCTTGTTGAAGCCAGAGCATGGGGACTTAGAAAAGGGAGGAGTGTGAGGGAAAGGAAGGCAGATGGTATGTTCTAGGAGCAGAACACACCCTCTCATTTCTCCAAGTCCTCCAGACCTAAGTCAAATCAGCTGGAAGAGAAAGAAAAACCTTGAATAGGATAAGAGAAATAAGGTCTTAGGAATAAAAAAGTTTGGCATAATTATGTGATTTATCTGAGATGTTTATGAAATTTAAAAAAAGGTATTGGATGAAAAATGTGAAAAGAGTGATTTAAAAGGAATAAAAACACTTATTACATAAATCTCACCAAATTCAGACTATTCAAAAAACTATTTATGGATGGACCATGTGTGTGTGTGTGTGTGTGTGTGTGTGCGCGCATTTGGAGTATTTCTCATGTACAAGAGACCCCACCCCATTCTTCTAACTATAAGATACCCACCATCCTCCATCATAGTATTTCTCGCAATGGCATCTTCAGTAACCAGAACCATGGTACTCTTCTAAAGTCCCAAATGTAGGGGCGCCCGGGTGGCTCAGTTGGTTGAGCAACTGCCTTTGGCTCAGGTCATGATCCCGGAGACCGGGGATCGAGTCCCACATCGGGCTCCCTGCCCGGCGGGAAGCCTGCTTCTCCCTCTCTCACTCCCCCTGCTTGTGTTCCCTCTCTGGCCGTGTTTCTCTCTGTCAAATAAATAAAATCTTAAAAAAAAAATAAAGTCCCAAATTTAGATGATACTTAGACAAAAAAAGAAAAATTTAGAAATGGGTAAAACTAGGGATGGGTATAAACAGAACTTGTGTGGACAGCTCTTTGCTATTTATTTTCTGGGACAGAGATTTAAAAGGAAATTATTGTAAGCTGAATAATAACCCTAGAGGAAAGTTTATTGGCAATAATTTATTGGCCTTTGCTTACTAAAGACTGAGGGAGAAAAATGAGAGAGAAGAACTACTACGATCATTATAATAAGGATTTAATCAGGACTGATGTAATGGCTTAGTGTAGGAAATGAGAAAAGAATGGAACATTTGAATTTCTGAAAATTACTTTTAAGAAATTTTTGCAAGAACTTAGAAAATAAAGGAGGGAAGAAGGAAGGAAGTGGGGAAGGAAGGAAAGGGGGAAGAGATGGAGGAGGGAGGAAGGGAAGGAGAGAGGGAGGGAAGCAAATTCATTGGGATTAATCCAGTTTGATAGTGAGGATGACTCACTCCCATGCACTGCACAGAGGTGGGACCTGAAACAGAACTTCTGTGTACCTTTTGATGGGTGTTCTATACTTACTGTGTCTACACATTCCCTAAGCTCCCAGCTCCTCCGGTATGATTACCACGCATGATACTGCTCTTTGCTATTTCTATGTGACACCTTGTCCCAACACATATATCATAATTTAGTAATTGGTTTTGAAAACCGTTCTATCTGATATGTGCATTAAGGGCAGATGGCAGGGGAAGCAAATTAGTTATCACACTGGTTCATCATAAGCTGTAAAATAAAAGCCTTTTTGGCTGAATGAGTAAGCATATGATTAGAAATATTAAAATTTTTCTCTTTAGTTTGGATAACTGCCAAGGAACGTATTCACTGTGCTCAGAGCTCATCCTTCCCCCAACACCTCTTCCTGCACCTTTTCAATTGCTGAGTACAAGTAAGGCAGCCAGTTCTAGAAGTCATCTGTCATTGTATCCCTTATCCTATAATAAATTCTTCTTGCCAGAAATGCAGAAGAAGCACACTGTGGAAAAGCCCTCCCTTGGATGGTCAGCAGTGCCTAACTCCTGCCTTCTCTTCACACACAGGCCAGATGTTTTGCTTCTCTTTCTTAGAGTTAGGGTCCTTTCCCTTGTGCCACAAAAGCACAGTGCTTTGTTCAGTGGAAACACTCAGGCATGTGGAGATACACATGATAATTCTCCATACTCCATATCTCCCAAAGCAAACCAGTAGTAAAATGCATCAGTCTCCTTGAGTGTTACAGAAGTCAAGAAGAGATTTCCAGGGTTCCTGGGTGACTCAGTTGGTTAAGCCACTGCTTTCAGCTCAGGTCATGATCCCGGAGTCCCAGGATCAAGTCCCTCATCAGGCTCCCAGCTCCATGGGGAGTCTGCTTCTCCATCTGACCTTCTGCCTTCTCATGCATGCTCTCTCTCTCTCTTTCTCTTTCTCAAGTAAATAAATAAAATCTTTAAAAAAAAAAAAAGAATAGATTTCCAAATCATGAATGGAAGTGGAGAAGAATTATTATAGAAATGTATATCCCTGGAGTGCCTGGGTGGCTCAGTTGGTTAAGCGACTGCCTTCGGCTCAGGTTGTGATCCCGGAGTCCCCAGGATTGAGCCCCGCATTGTGCTCCCTGCTCCGCGAGAAGCCTGCTTCTCCCTCTCTCACTCCCCCTGCTTGTGTTCCCTCTCTAGCTGTGTTTCTCTCTGTCAAATAAATAAAATCTTAAAAAAGAAAGAAGAAAGAAAGAAAGAAAGAAAGAAAGAAAGAAAGAAAGAAAGAAAGAAAGAGAAAGAAAGAAAGAAAAGTATATCCCTAGAAATTAAAATTTCAAGCTCCAGAAAGAAAATAAAGGGTGGGTTTGACGGATTTATTTGTTTGTTTGTTTGTTTGTTTATTTTTACTCAGTACATAATATGTCCTTGGAAATGGCCAGTGCCCACTGGTTTAGTGCATTCAAAAGGGTCCAGTGAGAGCAATCAAGAAAACATGGCCTGTGGGGTTCTATATCATTTAAATGTATTTTCACATTCTATCAGACTCTGAATTCTGAAAGCACTGATGTAAAAGGTCTGAATCTTTCTGTGTTTGGAATCACAGTAGCCCAGGTATACCCTGGAAAGGAATGATATTTTATAGTGCACCTTTACAAAACGGAAATCAAAAGAAAATAGCGCATCTTAAAAATACCATGTTCAAGAAAGGAGATTACCAAGCTGGCCTATGGTCTCAAATTCAAATGCCCACAGGAGATAAGCAGGCAATGTAAACAGGAGGGACTTGGACCAGGTATAAAACACCAAGTTGATATGAGGATAAATACCAAGAACCCTTGAACTTTGCGTTCGAGACATAATAAAGAGAAGAAAAAGTGGCATCTTGGACAGTGCAACTCTGTCTCCTACACAGCTCTACCTGATATCACCTGAGGAAATGCAGGCCCAGATGTATCAAGACATGCTACTAATCTGTATTTATGTAAAATCTCCTGATTTTAAAACATTAGCAACTAATAGAGGGTTTTTTTTAACCCAGAGTATTATTAAGTCATATGATAGTTATTATTAAAATGTCAGCTATTAGAGCTCCCAGCTTGAACCTAAGAGAAATTCACCCTGACATTTAACATGTATAAAAGATGCAAAGGGGGAGAATGTTCTAGGAATTAATTCATGTGAGTAAACTGAGGCACCTACTGGGAAAAAACTCTGGTATCAGAAGAGAGATGGTCAAGGCACAAGAATTTGTTATAAAATTGATGGGAAGTAGCATAGGGGATGGGAGATACGGGGACAAGTATCCATGGTGGTGTCATTTGGTCCTTCAACACAAAGCACAAAGAGCTTCATCCCAGACCACATGGGCACCTGCAGGGGCAGAGGCGGGGGGTATTTCTATGGGTTCTTCCCCCCCCACCAGTTCTTACTTTTTAATCAATCAAACCTACCAGTTAACTGATTATAGCTAATAATTACTGAAAGCCAAGTAAAATGGCACTCTGGCAGATACAAGACATGCTCTTGGGGACCAAACAATCTAGAAGGGAACAAGACAGACAAACCGGAAACATTAAGGAACCATGCCTGTGACCAGCAGCAGTGGGAGGCAGCAAATGGAGCTGCAGTGAGGGGAAGAAAATGGAGGGAAACCATAAAGTCAATGGTGAGATCCAGTCCTCTCACGCCATGCTTCTCAAACTGTGGTTAGCAAATGAGTTCCCTGGGAATCTTGTTAAAATTCAATTCTGATTCCATAAGTCCAGTGGAACCAAGCATTCTGTTTCTTACAGTAAACCTCAGGTGCAGCTGCTGATCCTTACATGACATGCTGAGAAGCAAAGAGGCTCAACTCTTTCTGGGAACTTGTGTGCTCCAAGGAAAAAAACAAAACTTGGTCAGGGTTGGAGTTGCTCAAGAAATACATGACAGTGACCCCAGTTTTACCCCCTTCGTGAAGGTGAGGCTGGGGTGGCAAGAGAGATACTCACCAGGGTGATTTCAGGAGAAATATTTTGTGCATATAAAACTGATTTCAAACCATCAGTTTATCTACACTGAGATATAAGTCAGCGTTGAGGGTGCTGGAATCTTCAAACACATAGTCACCAGTGAGGTTCCATAGCAGATGGCACGGCATTAATAAACAAAACGTTAAGGTGCCTATCTCATGGACTTCCTTCCTTCCTATCACTTTGTCTAATTCCTATCTTCTTTCCCTGTTAGAGGACAATAGTTGGTGCTTCATAATCCCAGTTGTTCCTGTTTCAGCCATTAATATTGAGGTGGCCTTTCCACCCAGGACAGCATCTTTTACGGTGAAACATATGTGCTCTAAGAAGCTCTTATCTAAGAAGCCCTCTGCACCTCCTTCATCCTGACTGGCCACCTGTTTCAGAGTCTATTTAATTAAAATGAGTGTCAGTGGCTCCATTTGTCACTGTCGCTGTGTAAGTGAGAGGAATCAGAAAGTCACAAGTCACTGCCAGTAAAGCCCTCGCTTGCGAGTCTCAGCTGAGCTGCAGACATAGAATATTCTCCGTGGCAGTTGTTCCAACCCTTCATTTGGGATTAATTACTCTGCAGGAGCAGTCTGCCTAGTACAACAAAACAATTTTCATTCATCAGCTGTGAGTGTGAAATTAATGAAAGCCACAATCTCATCAGAATGCAACACTAAGTTCTCATTTATGCAATCAATACTGGAGGAAATGGGATACTTTTTTCCCTCTCTCTGGATTTCTGCTTTCAGCAATTAAGTCAGATTAGACTTTCATAAATACCAAGGATTATAGTTTTGGACACACACACACATACACAGAAAGAGAGAAAGAAAGAAAGAAAATACCAGATGTATTGGGAAAAGGGCATTAGCTTTTGAAGACAATGTACAAAAGCAAATTACAGTAGTATCAGTGTTCTCTTTCAGGAGGTAATCCTTAGCTTTATTTCCCCCCAATATTTCTTCTGTGACCCTAAAGCAATGACAAATTATTAAGGTAAAAGATCTTATGGAGAGAGAGCATAAATTTCTAGTGTCGAGATTTTTATCAGCATGTATATTAATTCCTTGAAAATCTCCATTTAAATTTTAATTACCCTGGAGACTGAAAGTGCCCTGGATAAGGAAGACACCAAAAGACTGGATCTCACAGGTTCTGGTCAGCACTCATAATGGTGGCTTCCTGAGTTCAAATCACTGTACATCTTCTCCCCACCAAAAGTAAGATCAAGGAGCAAAAGTGAAATGACACATTCCATGCATCATTACTAGGTGGAAAAGAATAGCATAAGCTTCAAATTAACTTAAAAAAAAAATCCAAATTCCTGGGGCACTGGGTGGCTCAGTTGGTTAAGCGGTTGTCTTTGGCTCAGGTCATGATCCTGGAGACATGGGATCGAGCCCCGCATTGGGCTCCCTGCTCAGCAGGAAGCCTGCTTCTCCCTTTCTCACTCCTCCTGCTTGTGTTCCCTCTGGCTGTGTTTTGCTCTGTTAAATAAATAAATAAATAAAATCTTAAAAAAAAATCCAAATTACAACAGAGCTCCCTTCACCATCATCATTAGGTTTGTTCACTGAAAGGACAGGCAAGGAATGACAGACAAGCAGTCATGAGCAAACCCACTGCCCAGAGTTTGGTTTCCTAATGCCAGTCTGCCCCATAAGGTACCAAGGCTCTTTGAGGAAATGGTTGATTCCTGAGATGAGCAAAGAAGGTATAAAGTGAGCTTGGAAAACCTTAAGCCAAAAAGTCAGGAAGTGCTTAAAATATTCACTGGGACAGGGTACCTGGGTGGCGCAGTCCTTCAGCATCTGCCTTTGGCTCAAGTCATGCTCCCAGTGTCCTGGGATAGAGCCCTGCATCGGGCTCCCTGCTCAGTGGGAAGTCTGCTCCTCCCTCTCTCACTCCCCCTGATGTGTCCCCTCTTTTACTGTGTCTCTGCCAAATAAATAAATAAAATCTTTTTTAAAAAATTGATAAGGCATGTCAGAAAGATAGCAGTGCCAGTTTAAGGGGTTCCTACTGGCCAAACCTGGAAGATTTAAATCATTAACATAAAGAAGGACAATGATGGATTATAACCCAGTGAATAAGAATCCACAAGTCTACACACTAATAATAAACAGATGGATAAATTAATCTATAAACAGAGGAGAAACAAAATGTTTTTTACAGAAAAATACTAAACACTGTAAAGGGAAAATCATCATTGTACAAACATAATTCTCAAAATTTATTTAGGCAAAAATCATCGATGTGTACTTAATCTTGGGTGTAGAAGTTTGATGAGTAACAAGATAATCACACAGCCTCAAAATATCTCCCAATAAATTATTTATTAACAGAATAGAGAGCCCAGAAATGGACCCTCAACTCTATGGTCAACTAATCTTCAACAAAGCAGGAAAGAATATCCAAAGGAAAAAAGTCTCTTCAATAATTGGTGCTGAGAAAATTGGACAGCCACAGATAGAAGAATGAAACTGGACCATTCTCTTACACCATACACAAAGATAAACTCATAATGGATGAAAGACCTCAGTGTGAGACAGGAATCCATCGAAATCCTAGAGGAGAACATAGGCAGTAACCTCTTCAACAGCAGCCACAGCAACTTCTTTCAAGACACGTCTCTAAAGGCAAGGGAAATAAAAGCAAAAATGAACTTTCAGGACTTCATCAAGATATAGTCTCTGCAGAGAAAAGGAAACGTCAACAAAACTAAGAGGCAACCCACAGAATGGGAGCAGATATTTGCAAATGACATTACAGATGCCTGAAAAACAGTATGGAGGTTCCTTGAGATGTTAAAGATAGAGCTACCCTACGACCCAGCAATTGCACTCCTAGGTATTTACCCCAAAGATACAGATATAGTGAAAAGACAGGGCACATGCACCCCAGTGTTCATAGCAACAATGTCCACAATAGCCAAACCATGGAAAAAGCCCAGATGTCCTTCAACAGATGAATGGATAAGGAAGATGTGGTTCATATATACAATGGAATATTACTCATCAGTAGGATGAATGACCTAACATTTGCATTGACATGGATAGAACTGGAGGGGATTATGCTAAGTGAAATAAGCAGTGAAAGACAATTATCATATGGTTTCACTCATATGTGGAATATAAGGAATAGTGCAGAGGACCATAGGGGAAGGGAGGAAAACTGAATAGGAAGAAATCAGAGAAGGAGATAAACCATGAGAAACTCTGGACTCAGGGAAACAAACTGAGGGTTACAGAGGAAAGAGGGTTTGGGGGGAAGAGGTAACTGGGTGATGGGTATTAAGGAGGGCACGTGCTGTGATGAGCACTGTTGTACACAACTAATGAATTGTTGAACACTACATCAAAAACTAATGATGTACTATATGTGGGCTAATTGAACATAATACAAAACAACAACAAAATGAAAAAACAAGGGATCTGAAAAAAATAAAATAAAATAAGAAAAATGGCTATACAGTAGAGATACTAGACAATAGCATAATAATCACAAGTAATAGTATTGATAAGGAATAAGTGGACATGTGCCATCAGATATGATACCCCCAGAAAGATACATCACTTACATAATATCCCAACTGAAAATGTGTAACCTGAATCTAGGAGGAAATATCAGAGAAACTCAGACTGAGGGATATTCTACTAAATAACTGTATTCTTCAAAATGTCAATAGCATGAAAGACCAAAAAACATTGACTACCATGTCAAAATGATGAATTTTCATGTGCTACATATTGGATTATGACTATTTTTCAGTGTGTGGTTTTACCTGATGCTTATAGTGTACTTTATTTTCTCCTGATTAATGTGCCTATGTATTTAAGGTAATCCATGATGTTTCCTAAATTCCAAATCTTCTCATCTCTTGGTTTGTACCTTTCTTTTTTGTAAAAAAAAAAAAAGTTTAATTTGTTTTTTCCTGAAATGATATGAGGAAGACAAATGCTCCTGAATCTTTGCACGTATGGAAACAGTTTTGTTCTACCTATACTTGATTAGTAGTTTGCCTGGAAGGGAAATTCAAATCTGTTCAAAATCATGTATCCAAGAGATGCCCAGTCAAGATAGCATTGTAACTTTAGGTATAAATATGCCTCAACTCCATGCTCCAAGTATTATGGGAGATTAAAATGAGAAATAGTAGATTTTGGGGGGAAAAAAAATCAAAACAAGATATTCATATCAAGGACCAGAAATAGAAACAAAGTGGTCGGTGGGAATGAAGTGACATAGTTCCCACAGCAATAGATAAAGCCAGACTCGTTACTTGAAATGCAGCCAGGCTAGAACTTATCATCTCATGACAGGTACCTGGGGGGAAAAAATAACCTCATTAGGTGCCTAGATATACAGCTTATATAAAATATACGCAAGACAGAGCCCTGCCAACAGAACCTGAGCCAAGCTACCTCCTGGTTTTGTGATTGGTTACAAAATATCAGAGAACAAAAGTCTCAAGCAACCATTAAGATATGGTTCTAGACTGAAGTGGTGGTGCCCAAAACTACCAGACTGGTCAGTGGAGAGAGAGAAAGAAATATCCTTCTATTCAAGGTAACCCTGCACACCCTAGTTTCAAATACGTGAAGAAAACAAACTGAACTCACAGAAGTCAGTACAGGTGAAATGAAAATACCAATGCAATCTAAAGAAGATTTTGTATCAGACACCTCTCACATACCACTTCAGGTTCTCATGGTGTCACATCTCACATATCCCTTTCTCCACTGTGTGACCGGCTTTGCATGGGTTCTGACAAGCTTCAAGCCGATACAAGCCAGCAGGGCTCATGGAAGGCCTGTCCTACATCTCTTACTCCTGCCCAGTGAGTGGACTTAGGTTGACTCAATACTAGATTGATTTGTTTTTTTAGGCACAACTGATGATTTCAAATTTTGCCTTATTTAAAGTCATAAGAATCATGTTTCATATCACTTGTATCAGTACTTTAGTTCACCGATTTCTCAGGTATCTGCCTTAGATAATAAGGGCAAAGTGCAGATTATTGACATCACTACACAAACACCGCCACCAAACTATTGACGAATGTATACAATTCCAAATCTGGCATATGAAAATAGTTCAGGGCTGTCATGTGAATATGAAGTAACGCACTTCCCATATGCATGAGCTATTTGTAGTTTATTTGCCATGAGCTTTGACTTCCTCCTATTTTTGGTTTTGTTGGTTTGTTGTTGTTGTTTATGCAAAAATAAAATTCAGCTTCACATATTTCTTTGAACATTTCCAAATACATTGAAAGCCAATTACAATGTGTCAATATAAAAAATGAAAAATGAATTCTACCATGTATCTCCAGGCCCCTTTCAGTGCTGGGTTTTTATGATTCTGTGGAAACAAATATGAGTTTAAAGAAACATGAAGCAGTTTGTTACCAACCCATGAAATGTTTTTCTGAGTGCATGTTACATATTTATGCCAGATAATGTCCACAAATCCCTATGACCCCTGTTTAAATATCAGTTTTTTAGATATCTTTTATCCAAACAAGACACTTTGGAAAGTAAAAGGTGTTCTAAGAATTATAGCAAGCCACTAGTTAAACCACAGGGGTAACAAAAACATACCGTCATCTTATCTCTGTTTGCCCTCATTGTTTACTAAAGCTAACTTTTTGGGTCCTCACTAAGAATCGAAAACAGGTTTCCAGTCTTACCTCTCACCATTTCCGCACACATACTCTATTTGCTCCCAAACCTATCATGTCTCTTCTGAGACTCACCTCCCCATTTTCTAAGGTTAAGTATATCAGATATAATAAAGTGTTATATGCCAGGCACTATTCTAATCTCTATAAACATATTGCTCATTTTAATCCTCACAATACCCACATAAATTGAATATAATTACTAACTCAAATTTACAGATGAGGCAACTTCTTTGTCCTTCTAGCCCCAGAAGATCCCAGAATCCTCTGATCTCCTCGTAAATATATTTTCTGCTAATTATTTCCCTATTCACCCATACTACCTTATAGTATTTCATCTCTCAGTGTGTTATCTTCTCCTCTTCTATTATTATTCATAATGTTATGTGTCTGTGTCTTACCTAAATCTTGAGAGTTGGAGTCCTATGTTTATTATTACTTGATTTCTTTTTTCATTGTTACTGCTTTGTTGATTTTATATATATCAAAGACATATTTGGATATCTAGTAAACTTCTTTCAAAATATATCCATGTTCAGTTGCTTTGGAATGGCCTTAAATTAGATTAGATTTTCTTTGTTTGGGAAAAGCAGTCCATTGCAAAATCAAAATGTACTCAATTAATTTAGTCCACAAGTATTTATGAAACATGTATTATGTAGCCAAGTACTATGCTAGGCCCCAAGATATGGAAATTTAAAATACAGTCCCTCTCAGACCTCTGTGGCAGGCTGAGTAGTAAACAGATCTGTGTTAGCGTTACAGTATGCTATAATGGGGCTTTAGTAGAGTTATAATATGGGTGTTTCAAGAGCTGTAGAGGTATTTAACACTAACTGGGGTTGGGGGAGGGAGAAGCATGGAAGATTCCAGTAAAGAGGCGCATCTGAGGTTAGTTTAAAAGATTGAAATAACTAAGAGAGAAAAGTGGCAGCATTTCAAGAAGAGAAATCAGCATGGTTCCCAAAAACAAAGGGAAAAAAATCAGATTCTGTAAAATGGCAAAGTACGGTTAGAGAACGTAGATTGGTACATATAGGTTCTAAGGGATTTTAAGTCCAGAGATGAGACTGGAAGAGTAAAATGGAAAATTGGGGAAAGCCTTGTAAGTCATGTGTATCAGCAGCCTCTTCGGTCCCACCTTCCAACCATGGATTCAAGAAACGGTTCCACATGAGCTTTGTTTCATTTTTTTCTGAGAGCTACTTCCCATGAATCCGTGCCAAACACCTTTTGCTTCAAGTTTTGGATTATCTCCAGCTCCTCAGGGTGGGCACTGCAAGAAGACCACTCAGCTCTTAGGCATATGTAGCCTAGAAATGTGTGTGTGGTAAGTGGGGGGATACAGGTCTCTTGGGGTGAGCTCATAAAAATGCTTCTCCCAGTTGTTGGTGTGGATTCTGAAAGGCATTCTGAAGGCCCCAGCAGGATGTAGGATCAAAGGAAGCTTAGTTGCTCAGGGCAGTAATCAATGCACCTTTGTATTGGCTTTATCTCCTTTCCTCTTCCACATTCCTCCACCTCTCCTTCCTGCCCTGAGATCACTTCCCCAATAAACTAGGTGCATGCAAGTCCTACTTCATATTCTGCTTCTGAGAAGAACTCAGGCTCACACAGCAGACTAGGAAGTTTGATTTTGTATGTAAATTCTACAAGGAACCATGGGTTTGTTTTCAGCAGGGGAGTAACATGATTAGCTTTTCGGTTGTACGAGGAAGAAATCCACAGGAGGCTGAGAGCCCAAATGGTGGAGAGTTTCTTCATATCTATGGCAACATAAAGATACTGAGAAAACCCTGGAAGTAAATGGATTTCTTTTAATGAAAAATGACAATAATGGCCTTTAAAAATGGCTAACCAGATGGCACTTTCTGATTGCATTTTGTGGAAAAGAAAAATGTGCAGAGACTGGCTTTGGCTCTAGGATAAATTATTGAGTAGGTGGAGTTTAGGGGTTGGGGGCTCTCCTACTCTTTCACCTTTTCCTGTTTTGACACTCTTTTCAGAAACTTTTTCGTAACAATGATATGCTGGTAAACTTCTTTCAGGGAGAGGAACAAAGCCCCAGTTTCCAGTGTTAGCCAATTTCTGTTTGGGGAATACTCCCACTACAGCCACTTTCAAACTGCCAAGCGTTTCACAACTGACTCACTAACTTACTGAATATTTAACAACCCTGTCTCCCCCACACCACTGCCATTTCCACAGAAAACCACCCCCCTCCTCTGAACGCCAGCAACTGGTACTCTAATTTCCTGTCTCTCAATCTCTCTCTCTCTCTCTCTCTCTCTCTCTCTCTCTCAATGCAAACTGCCGCTCACTGTTCCTCAATGCAATCTGTTCCAGAGAGCTCCTAGTTTCCTGAATTTTGATCCCTTCACCACCCGACGCTTCTCCCCCCTCCTCCCCAGATAACATCATTTTAGGTTTACAGGGTATGGTGGGTGCTAGGGTGTGTCCACGCCCCTCCCCTTCACCAGGGTATAGGGTTCTCAGCTGCTGAGTGGTCTCAGCTGCCTCTTCCTCTCAACAGAAGTTAGCTCCCTCTGATGAATGGGAGCTTCGTTATCCAGGAGACTGCAGGGGAGAAGGGCAGCCAACCATGGACATGACGCAGAACCTCACACCGATCTACTAGTACTAATAAGTCATCTTAATAAGACCTGATGGGCAAGAATATCTGAATATAATAAGACACACTGCTCCACAGTGTGGGCAATAAATGCCACAAAGATCCAAGAACTCGCAATTCCTGGTGAATTATTTAGGAGTCTGGTGGACTGAGGCACGTTGGAACCTCCTTTCAAAAGGAAAAGATAAATTATTCTGCTCCTTCTATTTCTAAGAAAGAAGCAAAGCACTTGATGGACCTCCTCAGGTGTTAAAGGACACATCCATTTACCACGTGGCACAGAAACTGGCTTGTTTGGGCCAGGGCTCACACAAAAACCAGCTGCAGGGGCGCCTGGGTGGCTCAGTGGTTAAGTATCTGCCATCGGCTGAGGTCATGATCCCAGAATTGCGGGATCGAGCCCCGCATCGGGCTCTCTGCTCAGCAGGAAGCCTGCTTCTCCCTCTCTCACTCCTTTTGCTTGTGTTCCCTCTCTGGCTGTGTTTCTCTCTGTCAAATAAAATAAATAAATCTAAAAAAAAAAACAAAAATACCAGCTGCAGGCAGAAATAGGAGCAACTGTGAAGTGTGACTTCTACAACCCAGCATATTCCACATTCTTAAAGTACGTTAGACTGACACAGGCATATGAAATGCCAGTAGTGAAGAGGGGCATTCTGTCAGAATCTCTAGCCAGCCACAACAACAAAGACACAGCACCAATCCCTAGGGTTCTGGATCAAGACCAAGGCCATGCCGTACCATGTACCATACTGTCCTGAACCTGCCACCTGACAGAGGTTCAAAGATTTCATTTATTTATTTATTTATTTGTTTATTTATTTGTTTATTTATTTGTTTATTTATTTATGTATCTATCTATCTATCTATCTATCTATCTATCTATCTATCTATCTATCTATTTATTTGACAGAGAGAAACACAGAGAGAGGGAACACAAGCAGGGGGAGTGGGAGACAGAGAAGCAGGCTTACTGCCGAGCAGGGAGCCCGATGTGGGGCTCGATCCCAGGACTCCAGGATCATGACCTGAGCCGAAGGCAGTCGCTTAACCAACTGAGCCACCCAGGCACCCCTGACAGAGGTTTAGAGTGGCATCTTAAAGGTACAGATGTTGCATCAGCTTGGAGATGATACCCTGTGGTAAAGGGGCAATCCTTCTTCAGGATGCCACTTATACATTAAGCCAGGGGTTATTATATGCCAACAGCTTAATCACTGAGAAGATGTAGGTCCCATTCACCATTACTCCCTGGCACCCAGCTGGGGAATTCCTACGACTTTAGGTATTAGTAGTTTTAAGTTCTTGGTCCCAAAAGGGATTACTTCCACCAAATTACACAGAGAGAGGCTCACTAAATTTAAAGCTACCGTTGACATCTAGCCACCTTAGGCTCACCATGACAGTACTCTAGTTAGCATAAAAAGGAGTTATTGTACCAGCAGAAGGATCTGACCCTGGTTGTCTCGAAGAGATAGAACTGCTGCTACATATTAGGGGCAGATAAAAATATATCTGGTACTCAGGTGCCTCTCTGGGTACTCACTTGGTTTTGAATGTAAACGGTCAAGTACAGCAACCATGGCTTGGCAACGCTGTAGTGATCAGAGGCTCAGACTCCACAAGGACTTAAAGTACGTGCCACCCAAGCAAGCAAACTACCTAGACCAGCAGAAGTGCCAGTTAGGTAGGAGGAGGGGGGTCCAAAATGGATGATAAAAGAGGGAGAAAATAAATACCAGTTATCACTTTGGGACCAACCACAGTGTGGGGGCTGTAACTTATCCGTTAACTCTCTCATTTACTGTGGCCAGTTTGTGCCTGGATGGAATACACTTAATGGAAGAAACAAGTAAATCCGAACAATGCAAGAGGTGGGCTCTAGCGGGTGCTCCCAGTCTCCTTTCACAAGGCTGGGTGATCCATTCCCCCTGCAAGCCCAGCATTGTGAGCTTTAGCTGCCAAAAACTCAGCTTCCCTTTTCTCTGGATAAATGTCCCAGCAGAACGGATTTAGCACACATACACGGACAGTCAGTGGCCAACGACAGACTGACACAGAAAAACTAAATGCCAGCCCCTTCCTGCAAGGCGGCAACACACCCATGGATTTGTATTCTGAGTAGCCAGACTGCAGCTGGTCTCCAGCCAAGATCTCTCCCTTGCTGAGTTTTCTTCCCCTGCCCTAACCTTCTTCCCTCACCCTTTCTTCTGAGAGTACTCCCTCAATAAATCACTTTTCCCAAGAAGCTAATCTCAGGTCCTGCTCCTAGGGACTTCAACCTAAGTCTAACAGATCTCTGGAGCAAGAAAATGGGGAAGATAATGGAAAGAATTTCAGGCAGCAGATCAAAATGAAGACCAAAATATGCAGGGATAAATGTTTTTTTCATTGTCCTTGAAATCCTACTGGGATGTTGTCAGCTTCTATCATGCAAAATCAGTTAAGATCCAGCTTGCAAATGTGCTGAGGATTAAAGAAACGGTATTATTAGAAAGGTACCTAAGGTAATTCCTGTCACAGGTAGACATTCAATAAAGGGTTGCTCTTATTACCAATATTAATAACATTGTTTGAAATAATTGTCTTAAATAGCGTGTTATGACTAGCAGAATCCGGACAGTCAGAGCAGCCTTTCTGAAGGGCTTGCTGACAGAGTCCGCCCCGCTCTGCATGCAGAAAGCTTTTCTATCATTGTTCTCCTCAGAAGCAAAATGAGTTCCACATCACTGACGGGAGCCCCTGAGGTGACTGGCTTGGGAGGGGGAGGCGGGAGGGGAGACAGCAAAGGAAGCAACTGTAGGAACGATCACTGTGACTCTGTAACTCATTGGGTTCTGTATTTTATTTTGGTTTTGATTCAATGTAGGCAAGCAGAAAGGAAAAATAAAGCAATGTGCCCTGTTTGGGGGACACTCCTGTGTGTGTCAGATGGCTCAGCTTAAATCAGATGTGGCAGGCACCTTCTTAAAATGACACAATTAGCGCCCTGCTGTGATGATGGCAGATATTTATTAGATTTAGACTTATATGGCAGGTAGTTAGAAACACATTGTTTACCTCCCATAACTTACCTCCCGTAACGTCATTTGAGGTCTGTGAAGTTGCAGTGTTAGAATAAGAGAATCAGGTAAAAAGCTCTAGGCCTTAGAAAAGATGGATGGCAGCCAGAAATCAAAAGGAATGAATACTGAAAAATAATAAAATAAAATAAAATAAAATAAGATAAAATAAAATGAGAAAACGAACCTGGAAAGACAGGAAAAAACAAGGACAGACAAAAAATGTTATGAAATATGATCACTACTAAAGTGCTTTGTAGTTCAAGTAGCATGATCTAACGTGACTTAAATTGCATAAAGTAAAAATTAAATCTTATCAGAGTTCTTGAGTAATGGTGTGGCAGGGACTGTTGCTTGTTTATGCAAGCATTATTTCCAAAGCCCCACTCCATGCTCCCTTCCACCAGAGAAGCAATGTCATACATTACATTCCCAGCCTCTTGGCATAACAAGCAGTGGCCATGAGACCCTCTTCTAGCTAATGAAATGTAAAATAGTACTTCCAGAATTTTTTTTTTCTTTCTGACAGAAGAGGCACACCTGCAATAGAATGTCCTTTTTTGCTATGCTTCCTTTTCTGTTTTTGACTCTGGCTTGGCTTTAAGCTACAGTAGTCATCGTGAATCCCTGATGGAAGTTCGTCAACAAGCTAAGGGTGAGAACGCAGAAGAGGAACTGGGTTGTTTATCATATTATCAAGCCACCAAACAAACTGAGCACCACACCGGCATTTTCTGGCCTTCTTCACCGATACAATAAATGTCTGAGGATTTTAAGCCATGTCTTGTAGTCTGTCTGCTCTGTGGCTTAGAGCGAAGCACATCCCATACATGTAGAGATAATTCCTTGATTAGTGTTGAAATGCATAACAAGTCAATCCAGGCTATTATTAAAGAAGAGAAAGAATCCACCTCTGCCCAGGAGAGGCAGACCGGGGTTTTAGGAGGACTGGTGTTGTACAGGAATGCGCAGACACAAGGCACATGGGAGGCTGGCTGAGCTCGCAGATTTGGAGCCTGGAGCTAGGCTGGCAAACACAAGGTCAAGTAGTCACAGGGTGTTGGGACTATAGAACCCAAGACAAAGAGGGAGCAAGGGATCAAAGCCAAGAGAGAATCTCCAACAGAGGAACTGGCCTCAGGAAAACAGGTTTGTGCAGCAGAGGCTAAGTCAAGTTTAAGGAAGCAGCTGAGATTTCCCAAAGGAAAGGATTTCAGCCCACAAAACCTGCAGTACCATCATGCCTTTGAAGGAGTGGTCCAGACCTTCCCAAGCAGCCCTGGGTTTTTAAAAAACGTTATGTGAGGGGAACAAGGTCTCTGTAAGATTTACGGAATTCAGATGTCCTGCTTCTGTCCCCCAGTAACCTCCAAGTACTTCTAATATTTCACAGTAACTATGCGTTTGTCTTCTCATAGGAAGAATTAGTTCCTCTGAAAACAGAAATCATGCTTTATTTGTCTTTGTGTCTCACTGGCTGTCAGAGTACTTAGCAATGACCAGGGAAGGGCTGCTTTAAGATGGGCCACATTGGTAGGAATATCATTTTGAGTTAAAAGTAATCAAAACCAAGTAGATAAGGAAAAGTTCTCCTCCTGGTCTTCAACTGCCTAAAATTAAATTGGAAAGGAGAGCTTGTACCAGGAAGAGAGTTACTCACAGAGACTCCCCTTTACCTAAGACTCTTATCTGCATAATAGGGCAACCTTTGTGTTTCCAAACATTCCCTTTCACCTTCCTGCTAATGGCCTTTTTCCCCCTTTGTAACCTCAGACCCCATCTCTCTCCTTAGCTCATGTAAACTTCATGTTGTCTCATTGTCCTTGGAATTTCTTTTATTTTTTTTTTCAAAGATTCTATTTATTTACTTGCAGAGAGAAACACAGCAAGAGAGGGAACACAAGCAGGGGGAGTGAGAGAGGGAGAAGCAGGCCTCCCGCTGAGCAGGGAGCCCGATGTAGGGCTCCATCCCGAATCTCCAGGATCATGACCTGAGCCAAAGGCAGTCACCCAATCAACTGAGCCACCCAGGCGCCCCGTGTCCTTGGAATTTCATGTCCATGTGGATTCCCTTACATATGCTATTAAATTTGATTTTCTCCTCTTAATCTGTCTCACATCAATTTGATTCTCTAAGCCCAGCTAGAAGGACTTGTAGAGCAGAGAGAGGTCTTCCTCCCCAACAGTTCACATTTTGTTTAGAAGATGGGTAACAGGGGCATCTGGGTGGCTCAGTTGGTCAAGTATCAAACTCTTGATCTCAGCTCAAGACCCATGTTGGGCTCTATGCTGCGCCTACTTTAAAAAAAAAAAAAAGAATACAGATAATAAAAATAATAACAGCATTTACTGCCACTTACAATGTGCCAGGCATTGTGCAAAATGGTTTATATACAGTAGTTCATAGGAAATCATCACAATCATTATCCTGATTTCAAGAACGAGAAAATTAGGGCTTATAAAAAAGTTAAATAAATGTCCCCAGAAAACCCACCCAGGAAATATCAGGCTTTGCATCTGAAACCAGGTCACCTCCCTCCAGAAAACAGTGTTCTTAGCCCTTCATGGAGGGAAAGAGAACATAAAAATCATTTAAGATATGACTAAAGAATTATGATATTTGTCTCCTTTTTTCCTCTTACAAAGGAAAGTGGGGATTCTTAGAAACTTGAGGGGTTTATGCCTTTGAGAATAATCAATAGAGCTATGTTTTCAAGGGCCTGGACAGAAACAAGATGAAGTTGGGTAGTTTCAAGAATTAGAGAAAGTAAAAGTTGGATATCGTGAGAAGGAACTTATGGGAAGGGCCACAGGAGCTCCTACAGCATCAAGGGGCTGAGGGAGCTGAAATGAAGACGGAGGCACCAGAATCCATGACCAGGACCATCACTAGGTTTTCTGGCCTCTCATGAACCTGCATGTCCTGCAGATCACAATGGGTAGGGAAAGAAGCCCCAGTGATGACGACTATAGGACTTCCTGTCTACCTTGAGAAACAGGAGGCAAATAGTTAGTCATTTTTAATCTGGTGTGGAAAAATCAGGGCAAATGATGTTTCCAGCAGTGGTTGGTTGTGCCTACATTTACACCTCCAACATCTCAGAAATATGAAGAACACTTCTTGAGAAAGCCAACTTGTAACTGCGGCAGAAAGCACTGGCCATGGAAGAGGCTGAAGTAGGCGCAAACTAAGAGAAATAATAAAAGAAAAAATATATCTATGTGAAAAGAAAAATTCCACAATCACAGGAGGAGCCCTGACAGCTGTGATTAATTAAGAGACTCTAGGATGCTATGTCTCAAAGTTCCATGATTTAGTGTTTCGTATGATTAAAAAGAGAGATGGTCACCTCAGGAAAGGATGGTTGGTTTATTCTCATTACCCTTATAAGAGATTTCCTAATACTTTCTTTTACCTGACAAATGCGCCTAACTTAACATTGTCCTGGAACACAGTTCAAAGCAGGAGGTACCCAGAGAGGCAAATTTTCAGCCTTCAGTCTCCTGCTGCTGAGTTTTAATTGTGGATGAAGTTCCATGATTCTGCTTAATACTGTTGATAATTGATCCCAATTGACCCAACATACAAAATTTGTGCCATGACTACAAGCTACCTGCTTCCCAGAAATCATATTTATTTTCCTGAGATTATATGAAATAGGATCCATGACCCTAGGACACAAATGACTCCCTTCCTGAACCAAGTCTCTGGCACTGTATGAGTCGTGTGTAAAGATCATTGTGAAAGAAACTCATAAGAGGAAACCCCTGGAACCCTCTGAGGAAACCCCTGGAACCCTCTGAGGCTGACAGTCTGTAGCACTCACACATCTTTCGTTTCTCTCCTTTTCCTGTGTTAGAAAAAGACCACTAGTTTAAATGTATTCCTTTCTAACACTTACTAACGTACATTTGCTACTTCATTAGGGATGCTTTATTTCCTTTAAGTTCATTTCTTTTTACTCACTTAATAATACTCCATGCTGATGATTTGCCATAATCAAAACCGTGTTCCATCGACTCCATAAAAAAGTGCTAAGGCACAGCTAGTTATAAGACCAGAGTCCAAAAGGATTAAAATCTTGGACAAATGCAATAACATTATATTTTGTTGTACACAGAGCCTTATATATAAACACAGAAAGAAGCTAACAAGTATTATATTAAATAAAAAGAGATGTTTTATGGGATTGAAAGTTTTAACCTCATGAATCTTTTCACTGAAAAAAGATGTTTGAATGAGTCAACAAGCCAACATCACACCAGTTCGATGTGGACACCAAAAAATTAATTTAGTCTTAATCTATACTCATGGAAGTGGATGAGATGGCCTTCTCCCTATCCCGGTGTGATCAATTTTGGTAGGTTCGATACCTGTAAGAGGTGAGCCTTGAATCCATGTCTTGCCAAAGATCTTGGCAGAGATACGATAGAGAAAATTCAGGCATCCAATGAGTGGTTGGGCACTAGTTGCTTAGTGGATAAGAGCCCAAGTTCTAGAGTCAAACTTTCTGATAATTCTATCACTTAACCATCATATGACTTTGAGCAAAGTAGTCAGTTTCAATGAACTTGTACCAGCTTGCTTCTGTTGCCTAACCAACCACCCCAAACAGAGTGCAGTACAACACTGACATTTATTGCTCACTCATGAGTCTAGCTGGCAATAGGCAGATCTAGGCTAATCTATGCAGGCCATTTGGCTTCAAACTGTTGGTTGGCTCCAGGTCTGTTCTTTGTGTCTCTCACTCCCTTAGGACCATGGGAGTGGTCTTGCAGCATGTCCTTCTCTTGGTGATGGAAGGGCTGCAAGAGGAAAATCTCAACCATTACATGTGCCACACCTATGGCCATCCCATTGTCCAAAGGGAGTCATGTGCCCAACACTTAAGTCAAGGGAAGTATCCTCATAATGGCCATGACAGAAGTGTAATGATGTATAACACACATTAGGAAAAAAAATTAACCTACCACAAAACTGTAGTTTTCTCATAGACAAAATAAGTTCACTAAACCTACCAGGTGTGGCAGACAGACAATGACTGGCCAAAAACCCCTTTGTCCTAATCCCCACAACCTGTGAATATAGCACCTTATATGGAAAAAGAGACTTTGCAGACATCTTTGCACCAAGGATCTTGAGACAGGAAAATTATCCTGGATTATCCAGGTAGGTCCATACAATCACAAAGGTCTTTAGAAGGGACAGAATATGGGGAGTTAGAAAAGGAGACATAAAAACAGAAGCAAAGGTCAGAGTGAGGCAGGACCAGGAGTCAAAAAAATGTGGGCACCCTTCAGGAGGTGGAAAAGGCAAGGTACAAATTCTCTTATAAAGCCTCCAGGAGAAATACAGCCCTACAGAAAGCTTGATTTTAGTCCCATTAGACTCATTCCAGACTTCTGACCTCCAGAACTACAAAGTAATAAATTTGTGTTGTTATAAGCCACCAAGTTTGTGGCAATCTGTTTTAGTGGGAATAGGACTGTAATATACTAGATGAGTAATTATCATTGTTCAATCTCCCCTAGTAAAGATACTGCAGGCTTTATTCTTTCTTATAACCAATAATTAATGTAGATTCCAAAGGTCTTGCTCTTTATTTCTGGGGACAGTCAGGAGTCCTGTGTCATTGGAAAGGGTAGTGTTCACTTGGAATAGTTTGGAAGGAGTTCAGCACAATCTTGAAACATGAGAGGGCATCACTTCTGCCAGATGTTTACCAGTGTGCTGACAGTTGTTAAAAGAAGGCACTCATGAGTCAGTCATGAGAGGACACACAAAGCTGGCTCTATATCCAAGGTCATGTGTAGGTAAGAACAGCTGCTCTGCCAACATGGGCTGCTTCTGGGGCACTCATGAGTAGGGCTCTCCCATAGCTTGTCCATGTTGACACTGCTCTAATCCATGAAGCCCACCCCACCCCAAATCTGTAGACCTGCCAATTTCCCCTGAAGTCACAACTCATTCAACTTTTCTCCCTTCTTAAAATGACCCTCATTCAGTCTCCATCAGATTGGCACTCTTTCTCCCTGTTTGATCTCAAAACATAATTCCCCTGCACCTTCTCTTCCAACAAAAACCATCTCTTGCAAAGCAACAGCCTGGCTTTCTCCACTCTACCCATTTTGTGGATGAGTCAAGCTTTCAGAATTTTCATATAAAAAGATCTTCAATTCCATACACCTAGTTCCTTAAAAGGTGCAAAAAAGGGGGCTCGCTAATTCTTTCATGGCCTAACTGTTGCAAGAGTTAATCAAGAAGACAGACTGCCAGTTGACAGGCAATCAGAGGCTCCTCACTTTGTCCCTGGTCCTTGGAATGTATGCTCTGCCCACCCTTCCCACAGTGGTAGCTGTTTCAATGATGCAGCCTTGAGAGAGTAAGGTGTCTTTGAGGTCATCTGGAGAATATTTGTGACTGAAGGCCTCTGTATAAATTTAAAATTCTGGCAGGTATGGAATCTACTCATCTTGTGGCTGCTCAAGACAAGCTTCATATGTAGGTTCCCTTGCTTATTAAACCTGCCGCCTACCAATCCAGAGAGGGTGGTCAATTCCGACCTCTTTCCCTGGTCAATTCCAGCCCTCCATGTATGGGAGCTGGTTTCAGATTTCACCTGGGAAGCTCCAGAGGTTGGGAACTATTGCTAATTTTGTTGTTTGTGAATCAATAAAATACTGAATACTACTACAGTTTGTTCTATTAACTGTGAGGGAGAGTTACATGAACCAAATGTTCATCTATCTCTTTCTTCCTAACAAAATGTTTGAAAGCACACATAATTGGCCAGAAATTAGGTGAGATAATGAATTATTACAAAAATATTAATGAGCAACAAGATCTTGTTACTTGAACAGACTTGTGCACATGAACCAATGTCCCTTAACGAAAATTCCTGCATAACATTTTAATTTGTCTGTAATTTCTAAAATTCCTCCCAGCAATAGCAATTGAGGAACTGACACATTTATATAGTGTGTCAATTTATAGACTATTAAATGTTTATATTGCTTTTATACAAAATTCAAAATACTGGGTTTGAGAGAAAGTATCAGAAACTCTACAAGCATGAATAGGACCACCCAAAGGATATTTGTCTCTTTCTGCTATTATATTGCTTTTATAATGTTTAGAAACATCCGATGATAATTTCCTAACTGTGTGGTAATCACTAGTGGCCAGTATGAGGTCATTAAGCAGTTTCCAGTCATCTTGTGGAATCTGTGGGTTTGCTCAGCATGTTGTTCTAAAGTTAAGATCCAGGTAAATGAATGGATTAAGCTTCAAGATTAAGCTTTGATGGATTAAAATGTCATGATGATCCCATGTCCTTGTGATACAAGTGCTCTGATGAATAAGGAAGAATGAGAATTATTCCAATAAGATATTCGCTGAACTAATGAGAGAAAGTTATAGTAAGATTCGTGGAACTTGAATAAATGCTCCTGGTCTGAGTCCCTGTTACTGACCTCCAGAGCCTTGGAGGATCAAGGTAAGAGTCACTAATTATACAGATTACCTATCGGTTCTTGGGTCTTGAGAAAGAACTAAACTAGAAAAAAAAAAAAAAAAGCAAGAAGAGTTGAAGAAAGGAATACAACAAAATGATGGCCTAATAAAAA